>CM076569.1:769300759-769473923 GCA_034641835.2 Pinus albicaulis
AAGTCTTATAGATAAGGATACATTTTTTCAATTGTAACTTTTTAAAGGAATTGGTATATATTTTATTGATATTTTCAGAAAACTTTAAAACTACTATTGTGAATTTAAATCTAGATTGAGTCTTAAAAAAAGAAAATTTGAATTAAAAAAAAATATTAAAAAAATCATCTAATCATAAAAAAACGTAAGTCTTTTAATAGCTATCCAACGAGTAGTTTTTTCAAAATCCTCAAAAAATCTTGAAGAATTTGTGTTTTTTTTTGTTTTCTTGGGAAACCATGACCTACTCCAAAGTCACCTAAAGTTGCTTTGGGCTGCAGTGGTCCTTTATTCCCAAAGAGTTTTGAACTTACCATCTATATACTACACTTTGTAAGTGAATCTGTATCTTTCAAGTCTTCATTTTAAAGATTTGATTTCTAAATTACTAAAAGTCAGTTGAAACTAAATTCCTTAGAACCTCTATGCATACAACTCAACTATATGTTTGAATAGGGTTTTTTCCCAAAGAATTTTAAACTGACCATGTATACTAGGCCTTCTATACTACACCTTCTATACTACGGCTTCTATACCAAACCTTGTAGGTGAATCTATATCTTTCAATTCTTCCTTTAATGATTTGATTTCTAAATTAATAAAACTCGATATTGGAACCTTGTACTCTATGCATACATTGACAGTCAACTATATGTCTGAATAGGGTTTTAATATCGAATATCAGTCTATGCCTATGACTATGGTTTTCAGATATATCTCACCAAATTCTCTCGAACTGATCCCTAATCGTTTTGAAGTCATGGTGATCCCTGACTATCCTCATGGTAATTTGTGCCAAGGATTGAAACCATGGATCCCTTCAATCTTGCTAAATCTAATGATCACTATCAATCTAACCTATTAATATCATATCACTGGATACCAAGTTTTTGATTACTCGTTTTTCGGAATGATAGATAGCATTTTGACCAGAAAATCCACCTCTCACTCTATTATTATCTTCTTTTGTTTTTTTTTAATTCTGTTTCGGGGGTTTCAAGGGTTTGTCCCTACTGAATGTTTTATATTTGGGGTTGGCTCTTAGACTAATTCTAAGTCCTTTAATATTTTTAAAATGGCCTCTGGTACAGATATGCTTAAGGTTTATGATGAATGTTTCGTAGTGTCAGCTGGTTCGAGTTTCCGCAATTGTTTCAAGGGTATAACCAAGGTGTAACCGAGTTGTTTTTTTCTTCCATTGAAGGCCATAATACCAAAGTAGTGGATGTCAAGATGATTATAGACATTTATTTTATAGCTAAGGTGACTACCCCCCTGTTAAAGGTGAAATTTAGTCAAAGAACCCTAGGGTTCGAGAGATTCCATGGAAGAAGTTGTTAATGAAGAGAATGTTTATAATATAAAAGGTATGCCAATAACCCATTTGAAATATAAATGAAATAATATGGTTTTTTTTTTGCTGTAGATATATAACCTACAAGGGACGTTACACTCTAGTTATTATGTGTCACCTAAGGTTGTTAATGGTATTTTTGGGTCAAAAATTGAATTTTCCTCACTTTCAGCATAGGAGTTTGGAAAAATGTCTTTTATATACCACAATAAACACTATAGAACAAATTTTTATCATAGAGATTCATTTTTAAAACAAAATCATTTTGATAAAACTCTGCTTTCTATGGAAAGGGAGTCTTAATTTCCTATGAATTTGTTCAAGAAAACCCTCCATGCTTTATGGAAAATTTTAAGGATGGAAAATTATCTTGAAGTTTAAAAACATTGGTGAATAACAAGCGAAATATAATTTTTTTTTTGATGTATTTGTAAAATTATTCAAAAATTATAATGATTTTATGTATACTCTATATATAATATTGACAATTTTTAAGGTAAGATAATTTTAAATGAAAATTGGTGAAAATATTTTGGGAGAAATCATAGAAAATTATTTCACCTGAGAATATTATCCCATAAAATTTTCCATGCCATCCTCCACTATACATAATGCCATGCACTCGGATCATCTTGAGTTTAGTCCTAGAACTCCTTTGTTCCTTTTGGAAGAAGGCAAGGCTTTGAATCCCAAAAATATTCATATTCATATAAGCCATAAAAATACCTATGTTGGGTAGGACATGGTAGAAAAAAATCTAACAGAAGGGGTAAATCCAAAATTTCGAAGGCTAAACACTAGTCTAAAGTTTCTTCCACAGAACCTGCTTGTGAAAATATACAGAGTCAATTAAAAAAACAATTCTCAATTATCAAAGATAATATAATTAACAAGAAAATATCTAGGCTACAATGCATCAGACGAATGGTTTCTTCTAATAATAATTGTGTATCTTTAGACTAATATAGAAATCGAGCCTAAAAAGGCTAGACCAGAGACTTTGAGCAATTTCTATATCCTCGAATATGTGAATGGAACTCCAGAAATGGACACTAAAGCTGATAAAACTTCCTCGGAGGCCTTGCTAGATATCTATTGGTGCAATCAATTTATTTTTATTTTTTGAAAGCCTAATCCCCAAATTAATTTCTTCGCCAAGGAAAATGAGATACTCAGAGCTACCTTTAGAATTAATGAAACACTCAGGCGACAAAATTCAACTAGTTCAGTGAATAAGTCATAGGTATTTGATTCTCAGATCATAGTCAAGTCCTGAAAGGTGAAGGTCATAATTTCTCTAGATCCTAATGCTGCTAAATCAAGGTATTTTTTAATGTCCCGCAACTGTTGGAAGAGATAATGTATGATTTTTTCGGTTATATATATATATATATATATATATATATATATATATATAAGGTCGTTAAAAAATATCAAAATTTATAAAGACCTTATTCATATCATTTTCTATATTTGTACCTTATTCCTTTTAAATTGTTTCAGGTGATTTTTTTGACTAGATTTGATGTTGGGTACTTCTAGTTATTTATGAAGATGATAAGAACGAATCTATTGTTAGTTCATTTTGTTGATTCCTTGTTAGTTGGGGATTTGACCAGGAGGCCTTAAAAATAACTAACAATTTTTTTTTGAAGATGATAAGAAAGGATCTCTTATTATTTCATCTTGTTGATTCCTTGTTAGTTGGGGATTTGGTCAAGAGGCCTAAAAACAACTAACAATTTTTTTATTTTTTTTTGGTAAAAAAATTGTTTTATGTTTTGATTTTGTTAGAGACATTGTTTTGACACTATTTTTATCCAAACTCCTCATTTTTATGAGAAGAGGGATATCAGGTACGATAAAGAAACTACTATATCTTTGAACATAGATGTCCTGTTTAATTGTGACTATCGGATGAATATTAATGCAATATTATTGTTTTGGTTTGATTCACTCTATTTCTTGATTTATTTGTGTTAAACACACGCATGGTAAACACATAAGAATAGGGAAAATAGGCATGATTTTCTTTATTATTCACCATATATGTACTCTTATATTACATTGATGTGACTCTTGGATTCCACATTCCAAGGTCACTTGGGCTCCTTTATGACTGTTCGTCTTCCACAACTACCCATAGAGGATTAGGTGTCCAACATTCCCCCCCTTAATCCGAAGGAGTATGTGTGAGTCCAAGAAGAGAGTTGTAATACAAATTTGCAAAGTATCCATGGCACAATTCAGGCTGAATCAATCTCTGAAATGTTGGCATAAAGAGGTGGTTTAAGGATGACCACCAACACTGGAATGATTAGTGTAGTTCCCGGAACTCTTCCAAAATGGCAAGAAGCTGAGGTCTTCTGCTAGAGGAAGTGTCCCTCATATTTTGAAGAGGTAGACCTTCAACCTAGAAGAAGGGAGGTCTACAACCTGTGATGGTTTAAGGATGACCACCAACTCTAGAATGCTTGATGCATTTCTTGAAACTCTTCCAAAATTGGTTAGAAGCTAAAGTCTTCTGCTAGAGGAAGTGTTCTGAATTATTTGAAGAGGAAGAATATCAACCTCACATATATGGTTTAAGGTTTTCCACCAACCAAAGGCATGCTCATGGGCATTTGTGTCTCTGGATACAACTCTGAATCGATAATGACAGGTTGTGGCTCAGGCTCGCTTGAACTGCTATGTCTCTGGCTACAACTCTGAATCTAAAATGAGAGATTGTGGCTCAGGCTCACTTGAACTGCTATGTCCCTATCGTATACAAAGGGTGATATGATGGTGAAAACGTAGCTGCCAATATTGTTCGATGGTACGTAAAATATCAAATTGGTTTATGTGTTCGGTAATTTATATAGCATAAAATATATAATTTGTTTATATTTTCAGTATATAATATAGTGATAAAGAAATTGTTTTATGTACATGTGATTATCTATATCTTTTTATTAGTGATTTTGTCATTGAACTGTCATTTTAAAAAGTACAGATCATTTGAAGTCTTGTATATAAGAATACATTTTATTCAACTGCAATTTTTTTTTTTAAATTTAATGCTATTCTTAAGAAGTATATATTTTATTCACATTTTGAGAAAATTTTAAAACTAATATTGTGAATTCAAATTTAGGTTGATTTGTACAAAAGAAAAAATTCCAATTAAAAATAAAATATAAGAAAAAACAATCTAATAATTAAAAAAACCCATGTAAGTCTTTTAATAGCTACCCAACAAGTAGTTTTCTTCATAATCCTCAAAAAAATCTTGAAGAATCTATGTTTTTTTTGTTTGCTTGAGAAGCCACGACCTACTTGAAACTCACCTAGGATTGCCTTGGGCCACACCAGCCATTAGCATGCTAGACTTTTTCCCGATTTTTTAACTCACCGTCTATTCTACACTTTCTGAGCGAATTGATATGTTTCTTATCTTCCTTTAAAAATTTGATTTCTAAATTATTAAAACTAGTTAAAACTAAATTCCTAAAAGTAGAAGATTATACCTATTGACAAGTGAAACACATTCAATGTTTAAAAGAAAAAAATTAACAAGTCACTCTAAATGTGCAAGATATCTAAATTACTTTTGGTGGATATTTTATTCAGAATTTGAAAACATTATATTTAAGATTTTTTTTTATAATTATTGTTGATTTAGATTATCATAAATTTAGATTCTGTTGAAATTTTTATAAAACACAAAATATTGTGAATTCAAATTTTTTAGAATCTTTTAAATATAATATTGTGAAGTCAAATTTGAATACATATTTATTTTGTTTTTGTTTCATCCCACAATTGATATGTTTTGAAAATTTTTATTCATCAAATTATTTATGTTTTCATGCGTTCATTAATAAAATATTTATTTCAGCTTGACCTCAAACTATAATATTCATCTCAAAGGTATTGTTTTGAATATTTATAGGAATTTCTTTAAGCTCACTTTGGTTCAAAAGAAATCCATGTTTCAGAATAAAAAAAATATCTTATAATAGTCGGGTCTTTATAAAATTTGGATACATGAAGTTCTCACACCATCCCACCTCTTAAGGAGCAGATCTGCCTCCCCATCCCTTAAGTACTTAGTAATATTTTTAGTGTAATTAAAAAATATAATTTATTAATCGGAAAATATGAGGTCTAATTGTGAACTAACCTACAATGATCATCGGAAGTGGAATTACCATTTCTAGACACCAAGCCAAGGTAACGACTTTTAGTCGTATGCCTATAAAGCAATAGGTCTCATCATGTATCTCAATATTCTTTTACATGGATGATTATTAGGATAAATGCAATTTCATTATTTATACAAGTATGATTTTGTGTTGTTACAACAAGAGGTAATTGTGTTTCCTTTGTATTAATTATGTCTTAGTGATTTATTGGTTTTATTAATTGGCCATTGATGAAGATATAATATCATCTAAAGAAATATCATTTATTATTGTTCCTTTTATTCTTTTCCAAGCATGAGTTAGAGAGTATTATACTAGATAATTCCTTTTATTTCCTTTCTCAATGTAAAAACCTGAAAGAAAAAAATGTAATACTATGTTTATCCTCCATATTAAGTTTATTTTATTGTCATAGTTAATTGTTCTGATTTTAATTACATTAAGAAGTAAAATGTTCCTTTATTTCTTTTAAATTAGGAAAATAATTTAGCTTTTAATTCTAAATTTAACTGTGCAATTGGTTTAAAATAGTATCATTCTTTCTTTTTCAAGCTAGTTATGGTACATTCTAACCTTATTCTTTAAGTGTATCATAACATTGTAACTATTATATGATATTCTAACATTGTAAAATTAGTCATTGTAATATTCATTTGAATTCTAATTTATAAATAGAATATATAAATTATAATTATTTATACTTTATTAGGCATAAATTATTTCATTTCACATAGTTAAAATTAAGTTAAATAGTAGTTCAACTAAAACAAAAAATTAGGATATATATATATATATATATATATATATATATATAAAATTTAGGTTTGTATAGGATACTTGTAGTTTATATTAGGATCATGATAAGTTCCTATTAGGTTCAAACCTTCTTCAAAAGAAAGGATCCATGGCCCAATAAATCATTAAACCTGTCGAGGGTAGCTGCCCAAATAACTTGGGATGTTAAGGAGCCTTGGTTCAGGCTCCGCCTTATTTGCTGACTTAGGAATGAAAATGATTACCTCAACAAAATGGTTCTAGAAGGAGGGAAAATTAAAATATAAATGGAAAAAGGAAGTCACAAAACTCAAACCATTAGGACCCTAGTTGTCATTAGGAGTCACAACAATCAGTTTAAGAAACAAACACTCAACCTGCCATGCCAATTCAACTTTATTTCCAATAATAAATTGAAAAAGTTCTACAAATATACCACGAAATTATTTCATGAACACAATCAATAATTGAGCATATTTGTTCTCTTCGAAGAATTTTGTCCTCTCCTCTTGTTACACCCCTTGATTTGAACTTTAGAGAACCTTGAATGGTTGAGAAACCTGTTACTTCTTCTCAAATTTCCGATACAGGTAATGATCGATTACATGATATTGTTATTGGAAAATTAGTTGATCTCTCCACCTTCTCCACCTTCTCCACCTAGTTCACCTTTTTCCTGAGGAAATTATTCTCGTGAAGAAAGCTCCTTAGACTCATGAAAATCAAAGGGATATCCTAGGATGTCAAATAATCAGGGACATCCTGTAAATGATAAAAATGCCTTGCTACTCCTTGAACTGACTAGGATGTTGTGGCTGTACCGAGTGTACAACATCACCTTCCAAGAGATCCTCATAAATTCTAGCCTAATATTGATCATGATTCAAAACTTCCTAATGAAGATCATGTGAAATATTGTATGCTTGCTATTAGGAAAAATACAATTCATCATGAAGATGTGGTATGCAAATTGTTTCCATACACATTTGAGAGAAAATCCACTACACAGTATTTCACTCAACCGCCATGAAGAATAGTCTCATGGACATAATTTGAATCCAAATTTTTGAAGAAATTCAGAGATGATAAACCACTTGAAGATATAGTAGATAATTTCTCTAATATGAATATACCAAATAATAAAAATGTCAAAGAATTGAATGTCATGGTTTTTTCACTAAAAAGTAAAGTAACTATTGAGTCTTTACCTCCTCAAAACGTTATTATTTAATACTATATTAAGGCTTTGCATCATGATATAGGTGTATTATTTAAGAGGGTTCAAAAGGGAACTATATATGTAGCCTTTGGATAAGCCTTAAAATTATAAAAATACATAATTAGCATCAAACCTAGCACTGATAAATCATGTAATTCTGCTTCTACCTCAGGTAAGAAAGTAGAAACATCCAAACAATCTACTTGTGAAAAGGACCAATCCCACTTAGATTTAGAAATCCTCCAAAGGGTAATAAACAGGTTGTCAAATGAAATAATTGACCTCAATAAGGGTAAAAATTAAAGACCATACGATACGGGAAATTTTAAATAGTCTTTTAAGAGACCACCTGCTGATAAACCACCTACTCTTAATGAATGTATGAATACTAGATTATTGTAATAAATTTTACAACCCTTAACATAAAAGCTTGAATTAAATATTAAAGCAATGAAGAAGACGAGGATGATCCTAACTTTGAAGACAGGGATGAAATTAAACTTCGTAAATTCTCATTGAATGTTAATGAAGAATATTATGGTTATGTTTCTGTATATACGCAAAGCAGAGCACTAGATAGAAGTAAAACCCAACTTGCAACTAATAAAAGCATAGATAAACAGTTGTCTGGTGTCCAAAAAACGATAGTGCTAGAAATTGAATATGATCCAATAGATATTAAAAGGATCAAGGATAATATATCTTTGCATGAGCTTTGGAAGATCCCTACAATACACAATAAAGTTTAGCAACACATTTCTAACTTTAATACTCCTCCCAGAAAGGATGTAGTTGCCTGTTATAATTCTATTTTGGAGGATGTTAAAATCTCAAACATAATGAAAACATTCCTATGGTACCCAGAAAAGACACCCCCACCATTTTTTCTTACCATGCAAATTTTTAATAAAAATTTTCACAATTATATGATTGATATATGAGAATCAATGGATATATTATATATATGATATTGATAAAGTATATGTATCATTTTTAAGCAGGGATTGGGTTCAAAATATTAAAGGTTTTATGGAAACTAATTTAACAAAATCATGGTTGTATTGGAAAGATGAAACCAATAAAATTAGAACAAATAGGGAGCCATACATTAAACCACGACCCATGGTCATTTAAGAAACCATCAAAGTCACTTGGGGATCGCACCTGACCTAGGCCACACAAGCCCTAAGATGACTATATTTTAGGTTGTCTCCTCCCCCTAGCACCGGCGCAACTACGTCTGCGAGTTTTGATCCCGGGTCGCATTACTAATGGGGCCCATCCTCAACTAGTTATGCTGATGGGAATTGACCTGCAATTTCTATTTTAATACAAAAATCATATTTATAAAAATTCAAAACAATAATTACTGTTGACCATGAAATTGTTGATATCAGTAATATCTAAAAATTTGAAAAATTTGAGATCTCGTCACTTCATTTTGGTGGATCTAAGTCAAAATAAGGGGTTGGTTTAGGATGCATGATTTTGTAACCAAATGGTAATAACATTTTTATTGCATTCATATTAAAATTTCAATGTTCTAATAATTTCATAGAATGTGAATCTTTGATTCAAGGCTCCACAAATCTCTTGACCTTGGAGTTAAGTGCCTTAAAGCTTATGGCGACTCAGAGATAATTTTTAGACAAGTAATGAAGTCAATTAATTTCCATTCAACTCACTTGAAGGCTTACCAATCTGAGGTATTGGATTTGATATCAAAATTTTTAGCTTTCAATATTCAGTCTATCCCTAGAACTCTAAGTGAGGAAGAAAATCTTCTAGCTAAGTTTCTTTAAGATAACCTGCTAAATTTTTTGAGCCTAATTCATTTTATGTTCAATTTACTTTTAGACCTTCCATACAATAAAATATTACTAATTGTCATGTTTTTGATGATGATAAATAGATAACAGATTATTGACGAGGTCTCACATGAAGAGAAATTAGGGATTTTTTTGCAGATTGATAAATAATGTTTGTTTGATGATCTATCTGAGATGGTAAAATCGGTCCCTAAAATTGTTGTATTATTAGAGAATTTATATTACTTACATGTTAGGTTTCGAAGATAAAAAATTGTAAAACTAATAGCTTTGTCAGGGGAATTGTAGTCATAAACATGGGAACTAGGTAAAATCCACAATGTCTTAATTTAGGAGTTAATTTTTCTCCAAAAGAAAGGTCATATTTTATCAGTATTTTCAAGCAATACAAAGATGTATTTTCTTGGATGTATGATGATCTCAATGCCTTTCATACAAACATCATGCAACACATTACCCCTATAAAGCCCTAGACCAAACCCTTTCAACAAAAACTTAGAACAATGCACCAAAATCTCGAGTTTGCAGTTAAACATGAGCTTAATAAACTCCTAATAGCTAAAATTATTTTTCTGGTACGAAAAAATTAGTGGGTAAAAAATTTAATGCTTGTTAGTAAAAATAATGGTGATATTCATATTTCCGTAGATTTCAAAAAAAAATTGTAAGGCTTGTAAAATGATCATTACCCGATCACACCCATGTAATAAATACTTCAGTGTGTCTTAGGATTTGAGATGTTGTCCTTCTTATATGGTTTCTCACACTATAATAAAGTCATGGTAACTTCTACTGATGAACTTAATACAACATTTTTAACCCCTTGGGGTACTTTCACCTATAGAAAAATTACCTTTGGGGTTGTCAATGCTACAGAAACCTTCTAGCGGGCGATGGAAATCACTTTCATAGGGCTTATTAATGAATCTATGGTTATATACCTATATGGTTTCACTATTTTCTCAAAAAAATAGGTATTATCATTTGTAAAATTTGGAAAATGTGTTTGAAAGATGTATAATACTAGGAATCTCCCTAAATCTAAAAAAATCCATTTTTGCAAAGATTTTAGGATGCATTTTTTTTAAAGATGGGATTATGATTGATATCGAGAGAAAATGAGCTTTTGACTCCTAAACTCCTCCTAATTATAAAAATGTTGTGCAATAATTTATGGTAAAAATCTGTTTTTTGAGATTCTTCATCCTAATATTTTCATATATTGTTAAACCCATTGGAGTCTTAATAAAAAATGTTGTTGTTTTTAGATAGGGTGAACCATAAAAAAGGGTTTTTAATACTATAAAAAATTCTCTAAAGAGTTTATTTTGTATGCCTTTGCTTTAAATACAACTTATGTTGTTCCATTACACAAAAAGTTGATTTAAATACATAAAGGAATAGGAGAGAAGAAGGAGGGAAATAGAGACGCAAAAATAGTGCTCAGGCATGAAAAAAGAGATGGAAAGTGAAGTGGGAAAGCTTGATGAACTTCTCTGGGACTGTTGATGCTTATTCCTACAAACAAGACCTGTAGATTCATGTATGGGAAAATAGAAAAAGTGTGTGATAAAAAAAAAGTGAATAAAATGCAGTTTTTTATGGCCTGTGGGGAGGTCAACCCTGCTCGAGCTCTATTGAAAGATATGAGAGGGGAATGCTTGACCATATCTTTTGAATTTTTCCTCTACTCTATTACTTTCGTAAGCAAATGAAGAACTACAATAGAAAACTGAAAGAAAATACTAAACAACAATGAAACTATCAGAAGGCAGCTAATTGTTCAAGAATAAAACTAAATAAATGGCAGCAAAAATAATAGCTAAATGATAGAAAGGAAAGAATAAAAAAAATAGAGAAGATGAGGCACATGAGTTGGGCCCTAACCCACGAGCCCATTTCTCTGGAACTAGATCAATAAAATGGCATCTCTCTACTCATTTCTTAAAAAAAACATTCTGTTACATCCATCAAAGTTTTAATAGAGCCTCATGAATTTACAACAAAACTTTGAATCCAATGGAATGAATTTACAACAAAACTTTGAATCCAATGGAATGGAAGTCAACCCTAATTATCTCTTAATAAGATTTATTTATCCTAAAGGGAAACTACCAACAACTCCCTAAAACATAGTGATTGATTTCACTTTGACTCCAAGTAAACCATCGATTGAGTGCACTTCATCTTCATTTTGCTTGGTTGTCTTTGATATTTAAGGAGGGTGGAAAACCCCCTTGAACCTCCCCAATATTTCTCCATAATTTCCTCACATTGTGCTCATTTATTATCCAATCATGATCTTTAGTGGCAGGGAGAAAGTCCCTAAATCATATCCTTCTCCAAATCTGCATAATCTTCCCAATATTCTCACAATATTCTACAAAAATAACCAATATTGGCAACAAATATGAAATTAAGTTTAAAACTTCCTAAGAAAATATTAAAGCATAAGAAAACATTATTAAGTGTAGAAGGAGAGATTTAATATATCCTTTTATGTGCATAAGAGAGGTATATGGGCCTAAGAAAGGTTAGATGGGCATTAATTTATGTCTAATTTAGAGGCCCATCATCACCCCCTTACTGAAATTTTTGCTCATCCTCTGAGAAACGTATTCATCCTCACTTCCTTATGGTCTTTTCTGCATGCTAACTTATTTCGTTTTCTATTTTATTGGCCCATGCACTGCTCCTTTGCTAATCTTCTTGCTATTCTTCTTGCTGCAATTATTCTTGTATGTGCTTCATGGAGGTCCTTAGATGCCTTAAGTAAATCTATTTTGCATGCAAAGAGGTGGTGGATCCACCATTTATTTGATTTGTTTTCTCTGTTTTTTTCTTTTTTCTTTTTATTGCATGCAAAGTAAACTCAAATTTCTTTTTTCTGTGAACTAAGTTCACCCTTGGTTACCCCTTGGCAGTCCTTGTCCTATATTACAACGAGCTGCTTACTACCCACTTTCTCAAGTCCTTTTTACTTTTGTCTTGTTCCTTTCCTTGGTGGAAAAAATGAGGCTAGTTGCTAGATAAGTCCGAGGTTGTTGTGCTACTGTTTTTGGCTATATAAAAAAACTTTCCTTCTCACACTTTTTAATGTTTTATTAATATAAAATAGATTCGAAGAAAGGGTTAGGTGATTACATACCTAAGCCTTACCATTGATTTTTTTTTTTTTATGTGATATCAAAGCTGCTGCTGAAGTGCCTTGTGGTGATCTCCTTGAGGCACTTTGGAGCTTCTGAGCACATGAAGACGAAGTCCAAGTTTGACTACCTTTGACTAAAGTGTTGACCAAATTTTATTTTTGTGCCAACTTGTTGTTTTCTACTTGCAAAGGAGGTTTTCACCTAGGATATTTTATTTTTTAATTTTTTTAATTTTTTTTTCAACCCAATGACTGCCTCGTGGAGGTTTTCAATTAGTGAGCCAATCTCAGATGCCTCAAAGAGGTTTTCATATGAGATTTTATTCTTTCCCTTTTTTTCTTTTTTTTTCACTTTCCTACTCTACTTGAAAAATAAAAAACGCTTTTCAAGTATATGAATACTTCCAATGGAGCCATGTACACATCAATATGACAAATAAAATCATGTGCACAATTGGAATACATGCCTTGACATGTACTTGAATATGAGAGATGAATTTCTTTGACTGGGATTGTATCAAGTACTATTGGAGAAGAGTGTGTTGCTACAACTTAATGGATGTTTGGAACCATATGTTAATATAGTTGTGATGCCCTTGGTCCACCTACTGAGTTGGATCACCTTGTATGTCCTCTTCTATTATGACATTAAAATCTTCCTCTTTTTGCTGATTTTTCTCTTGAATACATGGAGGAAATGCTGGTAAACATGAGGAAAATTTCTCAACATCTGATTTTGATGTCAAATCTTCATCAACTACAGCCCTTCATATTTTTATCTCCTCATTTGGATCTTCTTCTTCTTGATGTTTTCCTTCAATGGCATTGAGAAAATATCTTCTTTGCAATACGTTTCTTGAACTAAGATGAATACCATTTAGATCAAGAGGATATGTTTGGTAGTGTTGTACCTCAACATTGTAAGTGGGTTGAGATACTTCATGGTGTGGGTTTGGAAATGGTGGTACATGTAGTTGAGTGGGGGTGGATATATGAGATTGATATGGTTGAGGCTATGGTTGTGGTGGAGGTGGATGGTAGGGATATCATGGAGTTGGGTATGGAGGATATTGAGGGAAATATTGAGGATGTTGAGGATTTTCCCAATAAGGTCCTTTCCAATCATGTTTCCAAGATTGGGTTTGAGGTTGAGATGGCCAAGGTTACCAAGGAGGGAGTGTTTCCCAATTATTTTGAGATGGATATGAATAATATTGACATTTTTAAGTAGGTCCTTGCATCATATCAAGTTGACTAGGCTGCGAGGGTCTCCTTGGAGCTACATAACATAACTTCTTTGGTGATTGCCTTGCTCCATTGTATTCTTGGCAAACTTCTTTAAACCAGGGAATTATGAACAACATTTAGTAGCATATGATTCTACATGGAGAACAAAAATATCAACATCTTCTTTTTTCTCATTTTCCATTCTTAACATTTCTACTTGTTCACTTAGCTTGCTAAGAAATTTTGTTTTAAAGTTATCAAGAAAATTTCTTGCCTTACCTGCTCGATCTCTATTGACAGAGATGAGAGGGGAATGCTTGACCACATCTTTTGAATTTTTCCTCTACTCTATTAATCTCGTAAGAAAATGAAGAAATACAAAAGAAAACTGAAAGCAAAGACTAAGCAAAATGAAGCTATTAGAAGCTAGCTAATTGTTGAAGAAAAAAACTAGATAAATCGAAGAAAAAAAATTAGCTAAATAATAGCAATGAAAGAATAAAAACAACAGAGAAGCTGAGGCACATGGGTTGGCTCCTAACCCACAAGCCCAACTCTCTGGAAATATATCAATAAAATTTCATCTCTCTACTCATTTCATAAAAATAACAGCCTGTTACATCCATCAAAGTTTTAACAGAGCCTCATGGATTTACAGAAAAAATTTGAATCAATGGAATGGAATGGAAGTCAACCCTAATTAGCTCTTCATCAGCTTTATTTATCCTAAAGGGCAGCTACCAACAACTCCCTAAAACATAGTGATTGAGTCCACTTTGAATCCAAGTAAACCATCGATTGAGTGTACTTCATCTTCAGTTTACTTGGATGCCTTTGATAGTTAAGGAGGATGGAAAATCCCCTTGAATATCTCCAAGTTTTCTCCATAATTTCCTAACATTGTGCTTATTTATTCTCCAATCTTGATCTTCTAGTGGCAGGGTGAAAGTCCCTAAATTATCTCATTCTCACAATCTGTGTAATCTTTGCATAATTTGCCCAAGATTCTCCAATATTCAACAAAAATAACCAATATTAGGCACAAATATGCAATTGCCTTTAAACCTTCCTAAGAAATATTAAAGCATAAGAAAACATTATTAAGTGTAGAAGGAGAGATTTAATATATCCTTTTAGGTGCATAAGAGAGGTAGATGGATCTAAGAAAGGTTATATGGGCCTTAATTTATGTATAATTTAGAGGCCCATCACATACTTGGACCAAAAATCTATAGATCTGGAATACATTTGTTGGCATACAATTGACCAAAACAACCAAACTTTCCAAGATAATACATATCATGATCCAACCAATCTGTTTGTGGGGAAATCTAACTTTGTGAAGAATCAACCCGAGGAATTCTGATTGAAACCTATCATATGGTTTTATCAGGTTGATTTTCATCAGACAAGCCTTCAACATACGAGTTTTAATTGAAGGTATACATTCTTGTAGGATAACCACAACATCTTGTATCATTTTGTTAAGTAAGAAACCAAACTATTTTGGATTAATGTGAATACACATAATCTGCTTTATTCTATTAAGCACCAATTTAGAAACCAATTTGTAAAAATAATTACATAACAAAATTCGTTTGAAATCTGAAAAGGATGATGTATTAAACTTTTAAGGAATAAAGGTGATGAAATTTGCATTTATAACACTTGATTTGTATCCCATAGCATCAGTTTCTTTTTCCATTTCAAAGAGATCAAACCCCATGTTATCATACAAGTAGAGAAACAACCGATCATCCTTCCATCACAAGGCTTTTTTCCATCGCCAATGATTTCATAACCTCTTAATGTTATTCCATTGAAATCAGTTTATCCATCATCTCGATAGACTCCTTATTTACCATGTAGGGGAAATGGCTAGCAGGCTTGAACTATTTGGCAGTGTTTGTATCCTCCATAGCCCTAAACTATTTTGTAAAAAAGATATCTTCCTCCTTTTGAATATCCTTGTGTGAAGTAAGAATCTTGCTCTTTGTGTCTCTAATATACCATATTGTGTTTTCATTTTTCCTTTTTGTGGAACTTATTATTAATGGGAAATATAAATTGTACCTCTCACTTAATGAACAAAACAACACAGATAATGGTCGAGAATTTTTTAAGTCAATTCTCTAATCCTTTTTTAACGTCTCCTCTTAACCACTCAATTTTCTTTTATTTTTTCTTGGAATAATATAAGTTCTATACTCCTAATTGCCACTGCCATTCAAATATACCATCAAATTCCAATAATTATGAAATTCTATGGAATAGAGTTTCCTATTTTTATATGTGTATCTTTGATCAACTATTTTAGCTTTGATTTATTCTTCTCATAAGGTTTTTGGTGGCTTATGTTGTACATATATATATCAACATATCTACTGTACACACCTATGGTTGACATATTTATACTTGTCCATAGATTATATCCATATATATCAATTATATCCACACTCCTTTATAGAGCTCACCACATATATGTTTTGGATTTCATTTTCATATTCTTATGGTTGCATCGTGAATATGTTATGCACTTATTGTTAAGTCCTTGTACCATTTCCCTAAGCTATGAAGCTATGGCTGGACACTAACGTTCTGAATGATTTAATTCGATTTATGTCATTTCTCATTTATCATTCATATGCATTCAGTCCAGCCTTGTGGCCATGGTTTTAATGGTATAACTTATCGTACCTCTGTCACCATGGAGATATCATGTACTTTCCACCATGAAAAAAATTTTGCGGGAATAGACGACATTGAAGTTATCGTCCTTATTTTGTTACGTTGGCAATTTGGAATTAATATGGTGAGTATTGGATAGCTCGTCGATCTTTCCACTTCGACTAGGGCTCATAACATTCTGTGGATTTGAAGTCTGAGTTGTTATCCCTCGACCCGTGTTGGTCACGTCTAAACACATGAGTTGTGCATTTACATTTTTATATTTGTAACACATATCTGCTCATTAATCACGCCGGTACTGGGATACAATTTGGAAGTACCGTATAATTGATTTCAATGGATTTTTATTTATGATTTGGACGACTGTGCAATGGTTTTCAATTTTTCCCCAATTTGATCCGTGAGTATCCCATTGATCTGGTGACACTTAGATGGTGGAGATGCTTCAGATCAGATAGGGTTTTGGCTCATTTGGTTTAATGAATCATATTAACTTCTGGAGTTATCAATTGAAGTGTTCTTTTTCTCTTCATTTTTCTTGATCAACTCCTGGTGTTTATACTCTGCTCAATTGGGGAAACGAGACGTCAAGCTCTTTCCAGCTTCTGAGCATAACCATTCCTTCATTCCATCGTCTTTCAGGTATATGAATTTCATCATTCGGTTTATTTTATTTATCCCATTGTTTAATTTAAAAAAAAAAAACCATCTCAGGCATCCATAATTCAACCTCCTGTTGATTATCGTTCTGCTATGTTGGCTTGGTATTTATTCTATCGTTTCTTGTGAAGTTCTGCGCTAATATTAAACCCTTGATGGGTAGGAATTTTCTTCTTCTCAGGTCTTCCTTGACCGTGTTCGTTTCATTCGCCGAGTTTCCCTGGCTCTCATCGAGAAATCACTACACAGGTAAACCATCAATTCGTTGGAAATAATTTATCCTGGGTTTGTTTTTGTTCTGGTGAGCGTTTTTTTTTCAATACTCATGTATCCTTTATATAGGTCATATTTGTTGATAGAGTCTTCAACTCTCAAAGGTAACCCTTATTATTATGCTCAGTTCGAACATACTACACTCTGAAGTATCCTCATATCGTCTTGTTGTAACGATCTCTCACGTTTCCCTCATTTTTGTTGCAGGTAGGTTCAAATCTCGTTGAGGGTTTTCTTCAGTGGTATTTGATGGATTTATAGTTCACTCGACTTGATGTCATTATATCTTGGAATTTCAGGTCGGTATCAACGCGTTCTTAGTCAGAGTGTGACCAAACTTTCTCATTGTTGTTATACAAAATTTGTCTAGACAATTCAAGTTTTTATTGTCGTAAAAAGTTTCAACTGTACTAATAACTTATGTTCGAGACTGGGACTGTTAACAATTTTTAATTCTGGTGATGAAATTCCTGGAATAATTTAATTCTGTAGTGTTATTATGAACCCACGATAGCCTTACTCTGCAAGTGGTTTCAGAATTTGATATATATATTTTTTTATCTACTATCTGTCTCTGTTATTAGTGACAGATCAATAGTATTTTCTACTAGTTTCTAGATTACTATATTTATGCTAATACTCATGTTAAATAATTTTCCCTTCAGTAATTATCTGCCTAAATTTGAGTGAAGAATTTTATAAGTTCACCAGTCTTAATTTTTCCTTCTATTTCTCATCGTTATAATAACATAACGGAATATAAGTCTGTTTGTTGCAAGAATTTTTCAAGTTTACAATTCTGCAGTGAATGAGAAGTGTTACAATTTCCACAAAGTCTATAATTTCATATGTATTATATAACTCCCACAGTGGACTCTCTTTATACTCCTTAGTTGAAGGTTCCATTGTACTAGTCACTTATGTCACTCATAATAATTTCTGCAACTATAAACATATAATCTTTCTTAGTATAATAATTTCAGTATATCTAGTATTTAAACTAACACTCTTAACTAGAAAATTATACAGATCTGGTGGGGAAAATATTTGTTCGCTTTCACAGCTTATATAGTTTGCATGCATTTTATAAAAATTCACATGCACAGCTTATTGTTCTAGTGAGTATTCAGTTTGAACATGTTAAGCATACATCATTTTTATATATAATTCTCATACCATAATTATTTGCAAGTTTAGTAGGCATGTTTAGCCATGTTTTCTTTGCTATCTGAATATATATGTATCACTAAAATCTATACTCCTCCATTCTGTCCTTATTATAGAGGGAAATTTATAGATAGACATGCACTGTTATTTTGGAACTCTACAGGTCTGTTCTTCACTTAGTTAATTCAATAGATCTATAGATCTGCACTGTATGTACTTAATTCCTCCTACACACATGTTTTGGGTTTCCCTAGTGTTCACTGAATTACTTCTATTTTTAACAGAAACATATTAAAGTTACACAGTTTAGGAATTATGAGGTCACATAAATCTCTAGATTTAAACCAGGATTGGTTTAGAGTTTCTTGTTGGTTTTTCCTCATAATTCTGGTTCCTACCACTATGCAGGACTGAGAGGATTTAATTCCTCTACAATTCTATAAATGTATGGAATACCTAGTACAAATAATAATAAAAAACACTACAAGAAATATGCAGTTATAGTCACTAACTTAACATCTAGCACAATTAGATTTTCCATCATTCATAACCACTATGAGCATACCACTTTGTTACTTGACCAGTCCTCCCAACCATAGAGGCCCTTTATCTCCAGAACTCACCCCCGAGCCGAGATCACTTCCATTCCAGACCAACCTCTAATCTGTTTAGGAATAGCTTATTTAAGCTTTTTCTCCCCAAAGCCTGTTTCTAATTCTGCGTCCAGAATATTAGGATGCTTTTCTTCCTATTTGCGTAGCTTTCCCTATTTAGGGATATTTAAAGCTGCTTTCTGCCTTTCACAACTTTTTACCTCTTCCCAACTACTCTCCACCTCATTGGGGAAACTAGATTTTTCCTCAAAATCTAATTTGGAAATAAATTCTTTCAAGGATTTTTGAAAGATTTTTGGGGAATTATTTTCCTCCATCCATCCTCATGGATTTAGCAAGTGATCTCACAATTATCATTTGGTCAATCTGCACAACATTATTTTATTTAATTTCCATAATGAAATATTTAATTACATCCACAAATACTTATCCATTGGGGTCCACTCCCTTTTGGATTTAAAGTTCAAATATCTAGCTTTGAAAACAAAAAGCATAAACTAGGGGTGTTACATACTCCCCGTCTGAAAGCAAACACCGTCCTCGGTGTTGACATCTAGCTACTAGAGTTCATTTTCTAAACAAAAATGGATATTTTTCCATCATTTCAGCTTCTCTTTCCCAGGTAGCTTCTTCAGCAGTAAAGTTCTTCCACTGCACCTTTACTCTTGCTACCGTTCTATTCCTCAATTCAATTGCTTCCTGCTCCAATATTTGAAGCGGCTCTGGGAGGAACTCCCCTTCTGGTTCCACCTGTATCACATTCCAATCAACAATGTGAGAAGAATCATGTATATATCTTTTTAATAGTGAAACATGAAACACATCATGAACTTTAACATGGGGCAGTAAGGCCAGCTTGTAAGCCACTGGTCCCACCCTTTCTAACACTTCAAAAGGCCCACAATGTCTAGGACCCAATTTTGCACAACTTCCAGCATAAAGTGTGCTCTTTTTGGGTTTAATATGCAAATACACATGTTCCCCCACTTTGAATTCTCGATGTATCCTCTTCTTATCAGCATAGTTTTTCTGGCGATCTTGTGCTGTCTTGATGTTTCTTTGTATTTGTTTAACAATTCTTTCCATCTCTTGTAAAGCATCTGGTCCCAACATTAGCTTATCCTCAGGTTGGCTCCAACTCAAAGGAGTACGACATTTCCTTCCATAGAGTGCTTCAAATGGACTCATTTTGATAAAGGATTAATAGTTGTTGTTATAGGAAAATTCAGCTAAATGCAAGTAGTCTTCCCATTTTGATGGTCTATCCATCACATACATTCTCAACATATCTTCCAAAATCTGATTTTTTCTCTCTGTTTGACCATCTGTCTGTGGGTGATATGCAGTGCTAAAATTCAGTTTAGTGCCCATGCCCCCAAATAGACCTTTCCAAAAGGCTGACGTGAACTTGGCATCTCTGTCTAAAACAATCATCTTCGGGACCCCATGTAGCCTTACTACCTCCTTCAGGAAGACATCTGCTACCTGGGTTGTCCCAAAAGTAGATTTCACAAGTATGAAATGTGCAGCTTTTGTTAACGTGTCCACTACTACCATCACTAAGTCGTGCTGATATTTAGTTTTGGGTAATCCTATTATAAAATATATAGAAACGGTGTCCCGTTTCCATTCTGCAATCGGAAAAGGATTTAGAAGACTAGCAGGATAATGATGTTCAACTTTAACTAGTTGACACTCCATGCACCTAGCTAAATATTATGCTACATCTCTTTTCATTCTTGGCCAAAACAAGTTCTTTTTCAAAGCTGTTGGCATTTTCTGATATCCAGGATGCCCTGCATATGGCTGTTTGTGATATTCATCTAGGATTTCTTTTTTCAATGTTTCCACATTGGGGATATACAACCTATTTTTGTAGCAGATCAACCCTTTTTGGTTTTGAGTGTAGTCAGCCATCTCCTTCTTTAGTATTTTCACCTGTAGATTTTCATAATTTGGATCCTGGTCTGCTACTTTTTTCACTAGATCTTCTAAATCAAAATTAGCACTACTTCCAATGCTGTTTATATTTTGACAAGCATTTCTGCTCAAGGAATCAGCAATTTTATTTTCTTTCCCTCTGATATGTTTTATGTCCATATCAAATTCACTCAAAAAAGACAGCCATCTGGCCTGTCTAGCATTCGAATCAGTTTGGGAAAAGAAATATTTAAGACTAATATGATCAGTCATCAATGTAAATTTTTTTCCAAGAAGATAGTGTCGCCACATCCTCAAGGCATGAATAACAGCAACCAATTCCAAATCATATGCACTATAGTTCTGTTCATGTGTCCTTAGATTCCTAGATTCATATGCAATAACCGAATTTTCTTGCAACAACACTCCTCCTAGCCCCTCTCTACATGCATTTGTACACACAACAAATTCTTTGTCAGGATCTGCAATTTTCAGTATAGGGGCTGTAGTGAGTTTTACTTTTAATTATTCAAAACTGTTCTGGCATTTTTCTTTCCACTCAAATTTGACACCTTTTCTTTGTAATGAAGTTATGGGGTATGCTATTGTAGAAAATATTTCCACAAATCTGCGATAATAACCTACAATCCCCATGAACGATCTCACTGATGAAACATCAGTTGGCACTGTCCATTCTCTAATAGCTTTTATCTTTTCAGGGTCAATAGCCAACCCTTGTTCAGAAATAATATGACCCAAGTATTGGATCTTATCCTTATAGAATTCACATTTACTGAATTTGGCGTATAACTAGTTTTCTTTCAGAGTTTGCTGCACTATCCTCAAGTGCTCTTCGTGCTCCTCCTCACTTTTTGAGTAAACTAAAATGTCATCTATGAACACTAGTATGAATTTATCCAAGTACTTGTTTAACACACTGTTCATCAAGCACATAAAGGTGGCAGGAGCATTTGTCAAACCGAAAGGTAGGACTACAAATTCGTAGTGACCATACTGGGTTCGAAAAGTTCTTTTACTAATGTCTTCTTCCTTAATTCTGAGCTAGTGATAACCAGTCCTTAGATCAATCTTAGAAAATACTGAATCTCCTCTTACCTGATAAAAAATATCATGAATTCGGGGCAAAGCATATTTTTTTTTAATTGTCAACTTATTCAGTTGACGATAGTCAATGCACATTCTAAGGTTTCATCCTTCTTCTTCACGAACAACACTGGTGTTCCCCAAGGAGACACACTTGGTCATATATAACCTTTATTTAGCAATTCTTGTAATTGCATTTTCAGCTCCATGAGTTCAGGGGGACTCATTCGATAAGGGGTTCGGGAAACAGGTGTTGCTCCCAGCACTAAATCGATTGAAAAGTCAGTCTATCTTTTGGGGGGAAGATGAGGAATCTCATCTGTAAAAACTTCCTTAAACTCTCTCACCATTGGCAAAGTATCTAGTAGGTTTTCTTCAGGTTGTTGTTTTATTTCTTCAACATGTACTTCATAAACTTGATATCCTTTCCCGGATGTACTTTTCAATTGCAGTGCTGATATTTGTCTTACAGAGATGGGTTTTGGTTTTCCCTTGAGAATAAAAGGTTTCCCTTCTTCATCTATGCCATGCAAAGTTTTATCCCAACAATTCATCATAAATTTCCTCTTTTCCAACCAGTCCATTCCTATCAGCAAGTCATATGAGCCTAAGGGCATAATGTTTAAGTTCACTTATGTCTGAAAATCATTTAATTTAATTGTTGTTTGAGGTAACTTATGAGTTACCTTCCTCTTGGTACCAGTGGCTAACTGGACCAACCAAGATTGCTGAATTTTTTTAGTTTTCAGATTGCATTTTTCTACAATTTTTAGAGTAATGTAACTCAAAGAAGCACCCGGATCAATTAAAATTGTAACATATTGGTCAGCAATCTTACCTTCCATCTCAACCATGGTAGCTTGGTGTTTTTCTTATCGATTCTCCAAGGCTGCACTGATAGTGGGTATATTTCTTGCTATGTCATTTACTGTCGTAGCTTCTCGATCTCTCATAATCATCTGCATATTTCGGTGGGGAAAATCCCTCAAGAGATGAGGTTCTCCACAGCCCCAACATTTCAGAGGCTCCCTCATTTTAACTGTTCCTTCCTTATTATTTTCTCCATCTAATTGTTTGGAACCAACTTGGGACTGTACAGTTTGACTTTCCTTTGGTTTATTAAATTTTTTCCGCTGATGATCCCTACCAAAATTCTTTAAGTAAGCTGGTTTTTGTTTCTTTCCTTTGATTTCACCCTTGTTTATCTAGCCTTTTCCATGCTCACTCTTTCCTTTAAACTACTGATAGCATAATATTGCTTTCCTCACTGCCTCGTCCATAGTTTTTGGGTTATCAAACTCTATTTTCACTTTATACACAGTAGGCAAACAGTTCAAAACCTTTGCACCTTTTCCTTCTCTTCTCGAATGTAAGGGACATATCTCAACAAATTTGTAAAATTAGTGAAAAAATCATCAATAGTGAGCTGTCCCAGTCTAAGCTCATGATATTCCTTTGCTTTATCATCATAATAACGTTCATTCAAATAGCGGTTTTTAAACTTGACTTGGAAATTTTCCCAAGTAACTGTCTTTTCATCAATGGCATGAACCATTTTCATCTCCTACCACCACAAGGTAGCCTTACCTTGTAGCTGGTAGACAGCTAATTTGGCCTTCAGATTGCTTTCATATTCATATACCTGGAAATACTTAATCATGTTTAACAACCAGGCTTTAGCATCTTCCTCCTTCTCCCCATCATAGGAGGGAGGTTTGATCTTTCGGAATTCCCCCTGTAATTCCTTTTTCTGCTTATACTGATGCCTAATAGCATCATCTTCCTCAGACTCATCATGCTTCCTCTTTCCGAAACCTTCACCCTCTTGGCTGTTCCGCGAATTTAATTCTCTGATGAGCCTTTCCTTCTCCTCACTAGCTAATGACAATCTGTCATTCTGGCTTCTTAGCTCATCCATTTCTCGTTGCAAACTGTGCAACATAGCCCTCACCGGAGCACTGGGATCTGGTGTATTATCTTCCTCACACAGATAAACATAAATTTCATCACTTCCAGCCATTGGAATTGTCTGTTTCAGCACCACAATGTACACTAAACAACATAGATCAGTAATAAAACTTTTCTTTTTCTTTTTCAACAATAAATAATTTATACAATGAGCAGACAAAAACAATGAGCACAACAACAACATCCCAGTTTTATGTAACATTGACTCTGATACCATTTGTAACGTCTCCTCTTAACCACTCAATATTTTTTTTCTTGGAATAATATAAGTTTTGTACTCCTAATTGCCACCGCCATTCAGATCTACCATCGAATTCCAATAATTATGAAATTCTATGCAACATAGTTTCCTATTTTTATATGTGTATCTTTGATCAACTATTTTATCTTTGATTTATTCTTCCCATAAGGTTTTTGGTGGCTTATGTTGTACATATATATATCAACATATCTATTGTACACACCTATGGTTGATATATTTACACTTTTCCATAGATTATATCCATATATATCAATTATATCCACACTCCTTTATAGAGCTCACCACATATATGTTTTTGATTTCATTTTCATATTCATATGGTTGTATCATGAATATGTTATGCACTTATTGTTAAGTCCTTGTACCATTTCCATAAGGTATGAAGCTATGGCTGGACACTAATGTTCTGAATGATTTAATTCGATTTATGTCATTTCTCATTTATCATTCATATGCATTCAGTCCAGCCTTGCGGCCATGGTTTTAATGGTATAACTTATCGTACCTCTTTCACCATGGAGATCTCATGTACTTTCCACTATGACAAAAGTTTTGTGGGAATAGACGACATTGAAGTTATCATCCTTATTTTGTTACGTTGGCAAGCTAGAATTAATATGGTGAGTATTGGATAGCTCGTCGAGCTTTCCACATCGACTAGGGCTCATAGCATTCTATGGATATAAAGTCTGAGTTGTTATCCCTCGACCCGTGTTGGTCACGTCTGAACGCATAAGTTGCGCATTTACATTTTTATATTTGTAACACATATCCTCTCATTAATCACGCCGGTACGGGATACGATTTGGAAGTATCGTGTAATTGATTTCAATGGATATTTATTTATGGTTTGGACGACTGTGCAATGGTTTTCGATTTTTCCCCAATTCGATCCGTCAGTATCCCATTGATCTAGTAACACTTCGACGGTGGAGATGCTTCAGATTAGATAGGGTTTTGGCTCGTTTCGTTTAATTAATCGTATTAACTTCTGGAGTTGTCAATTGAAGTGTTCTTTTGCTCTTCATTTTTCTTGATCGACTCCTAGTGTTTATACTCTGCTCAATTGGGGAAACGAGACGTCAAGCTCTTTCCAGCTTCTGAGCATAACCATTCCTTCGTTTCATCATCTTTCAGGTATATGAATTTCATCGTTCAGTTTGTTTTATTTATCCCATCGTTTAATTTTAAAAAAAAAAACCATCTCAGCCATCCATAATTCAACCTCTTGTTGATTATCGTTCTGTTATGTTGGCTCGGTATTTATTCTATCATTTCTTGTGAAGTTCTGCGCTAATATTAAACCCTTGATGGGTAAGAATTTCTTCTTCTCAGGCCTTCCGTTAGCGTGTTCTTTTCATTCACCAAGTTGCCCTGGCTCTCATCGAGAAATCACTACACAGGTAAACCATCGATTTGTTGGAAATAATTTATCCTGGGTTTGTTTTTGTTCTGGTGAGCGTTTTTTTTTCAATACTCATGTATCCTTTATACAGGTCGTATTTTTTGACAGAGTCTTCAACTCTCAAAGGTAACCCTTATTAATATGCTCAGTTCGAACATACTATACTCTGAAGTATCCTCATATCATCTTGTTGTAACGATCTCTCACGTTGCCCTCATTTTTGTTGCAGGTAGGTTCGAATATCATCGAGGGTTTTCTTCAGTGGTATTTGATGGATTTATAGGTCACTCGACTTGACATCGTTATATCTTGGAATTTCAGGTCGGTATCAATGCATTCTTAGTCAGAGCGTGACCAAGCTTGCTCGTTGTTGTTATACAAAATTTATCTAGACAATTGAAGTTTTTAATGTCATAAAAAGTTTCGACTGTAGTAATAACTTATGTTCGAGACTGGGACTGTTAATAATTTTTAATTTGGGTGATGAAATTCCCAGAATAATTTAATTCTGTAATTTTATTATGAACCCATGATAGCCTTACTCTGCAAGTGGTTTCAGAATTTGATATATATACTTTTTTATCTACTATTCGTCTTTGTTATTAGTGACAGATCAATAGTATTTTCTACTATTTTCCAGATTACTATCTTTATGCTAATACTCATGTTAAATAATTTTCCCTTCAGTAATTATATACCTAAATTTTAGTAAAGAATTTAATAAGTTCAGCAGTCTTAATTTTTTCTTCTGTTTCTCATCGTTATAATAACATAAAGGAATATAATTATGTTTGTTGCAAGAGTTTTTCTAGTTTACAATTCTGCAGTGAATGAGAAGTTACAATTTCCACAAAGTCTATAATTTCATATGTATTATATAACTTCCACAGTGGACTCTCTTTATACTCCTTAGTTGAAGGCTCCATTGTACTAGTCACTTATGTCACTCATAATAATTTCTGCAACTATAAACATATAATATTTCTTAGTATAATAATTTCAGTATATCTAGTATTTAAACTAACACTCTTAACTGGAAAATTATACAGATCTGGTGGGGAAAATATTTGTTCCCTTTCACAGCTTATATAGTTTGCATGCATTTTATAAAAATTCACATGCACAGCTTATTGTTCTAGTGAGTATTCAGTTTGAACATGTTAGTCATACATCAGTTTTATATATAATTCTCAAACCATAATTATTTTCAAGTTTAGTAGGCATGTTTAGCCCTATTTTCTTTGCTATCTGAATATATATGTATCACTAAAATCTATACTCCTCCATTCTGTCCTTATTATAGAGGGAAATTTATAGATAGACATGCACTGTTATTTTGGAACTCTGCAGGTCTGTTCTTCACTTAGTTAATTCAATAGATCTATAGATCTACACTGTATGGACTTAATTCCTCCTAGACACATGTTTTGGGTTTCCCTAGTGTTCACTGAATTACTTCTATTTTTAATAGAAACAAATTAAAGTTACATAGTTTAGGAATTATGAGGTCACATAAATCTCGAGATTTAAACCAGGACTGGTTTAGAGTTTCTGGCTGGTTTTTCCTCATAATTTTGGTTCCTACCACTATGCAAGACTGAGAGGATTTAATTCCTCTACAATTCTGTAAATGTATGGAATACCCAGTACAGCCAATAAAAAAAAATGCTACAAGAAATATGCAGTTATAGTCACTAACTTAACACCTAGCACAATTAAATTTTCCATCATTCATAACCACTATGAGCATACCACTTTGGTACTTGACTAGTCCTCCCAACCGTAGAGTCCCTTTATCTCCAGAACTCACCCCCGAGCCGAGATCACTTCCATTCCAGGCCAACCTCTAATCTGTTGAGGAATAGCTTATTTAAGCTTTTTCTCCCCAAAGCATGTTTCTAATTCTACGTCCAGAATATCAGGATGCTTTTCTTCCTGTTTGCCTAGGCTTCCCTATTTAGGGATCTTTAAAGCTGTTTTCTGCCTTTCATAGCTTTCTACCTCTTCCCAACTACTCTCCACCTCATTGGGGAAACTAGATTTTTCCTCAAAATGTAATTTGGAAATAAATTCTTTCAAGGATTTTTGAAAGATTTTTGGGGAATTATTTGCCTCCATCCATCCTCATGGATTTAGCAAGTGATCTCACAATTCTCAATTGGTCAATTTGCGCAACATTATTTAATTTAATTTCCATAATGAAATATTTAATTACATCCACAAATACTTATCCATTGGGGTCCACTCCCTTTTGGATTTAAAGTTCAAATGTCTAGCTTTGAAAACAAAAAACATAAACTAGGGGTGTTACACTTTTATTGATGTTATATATCAATATATCATGAGGTCTTAATTGGAGGAGAAATACCATACCACATGCATTCATATTTGGGGATATATATTGAGGAAAAAATGATATAATATATTGGGCATATAATAGGGGGTAAAGGGTTTTTATATTAGCAGGTTTAAAAAACGAAGCTCAAAGTTAATGAAAAAATGTAAAGGGGTATAAAAAATATAATGAAAAAATGGATACCTACAATATCTAGTGAAATTATGGATTTTTAAATTGTGAAAGTGTATTGGGTTAGTATTGGTAGGGGGTTAAACAATGTGAATTTTAGAGACATTTTTAAATATGTTGCCAAATTAAGGATATTGTTTAGTATGCCACGAACACATGTGATGTGTTAGAGGTTCATTGAGTGAAGCCTCAGTGCAATTTATAATATATCTATTTGCAAGATATGAATAATGACAACAAATGATGAAAAATGGGTTATATTATATTGTTTTATGGTCTAAGGTTTTATTATTTTAATATTTTCCTTAAAAGGTACATTTTGAATTCAAATTTATTGTAATATAATTTCTTTCTTTAACCTATGTGGACCATTGTTGTCCCAAATATCTACTATGGTTCAAAAATGATTTTGTCCCATTACTTAACCATTTTCTAAATTATTCCTCGACCAACTAACCATTTAACCTTGAAAAATCTAACATAGAAGCCCATTAAACTCAAACTAATTTTTGATGTCCATAATTAATAATGTCCAACCCCCTTAAACCAACACCTAAGATTAACCAAATAACTCCATAACCATTAACATATTACCCTTGACTTAAAACCACCTTACCGCTAACACTCTAATAAATACCTATCATTATAGGATCTAAAAATCTAACATCTTACCCTCAAAACTAATGACCTTGTATTAGCACTAGGCCACATTACCCTTTAACCATTGGAGTATTCAGCTCCTTTTAACCCATAAATCATAATTAAGGTCTCAATCATTGGCTAAGAACCCCATAAGCCCAAAACCTCCAATAAAATGATCCCTCACCTCAATACCCCTAACTTAGATCTAGACCCAATACACTTGCCATTTCTCGGTACTATGTAACCAATAAATTATCCATTCTCATTATCTCCTTCAGATCCAACCCACAAAGCATAATCCATACCTCTAACTTGAATATTTTATAATTAAGAACCGCCTTGCCATTGAACCTTAATTAGGGAACTCTCTAATCCTTAGTTCCTTAGGGTTTAAAAATCTAATATAATAACTTCTTGCCCTTTTTACAGATTCACCATGCTAAAAAAACAAAAAAAAACAAAATAATATATCAAACGCACTCCCACTATTACTATAGAATATTTAATAAATATATAATTTGAACCCCTCAACAAAAATCTTAATGGTTGTATGTATGGAGGCATACATACTCTTAACGATCAAATCCTATAATAATAATAAACACTAGCCATTAAAAAAATAGGTAATAATAATAATAATAATAATAATAATAATAATATACACTAGACATTAACCAAACCACACATCCCTTGTCCTCTTGTCCAACATAAAGCAAGGGGGGTTTCATACACCAATTTTTTATGCGGCTTAAGTCGTGACCTTAAAATTGGATAATAATAATAATAATATAAACAAGCCATTAACCAAACTACATGTCCTTTGTCCCGTAAACAAGGGGGTCTCATACACCAATTTGGTGTCGGCTTGGTCGTGACCTTAAAATTAGATAATAATAATAATAATATACACTTTAACTCCTAATCTCTAGTATTAATCTATAAAATCTTAATTTCAATTAAACCTATTTTACTTCTATTCATTTTTCGGTGTGTAAAATTTCATAGTAAGAATTCACATCTTTTTCATCTTTCGGTCAGTAAATTTTGATAGTAAAGATTGGCATCTTCAAAATATATTCATATACATGCCCTTTGTGGGTAAGGCGTAAGGTACAAGCACATGGATCAAAGGCAATTGTACATTTTTCTATTGTTCCTGATAATCCTTATATTACCAGGTATCCCTTTTTACTTGTATAAAAGTTGAACATTTTCTATCAAAATCATTATTATAAAATTGATTAAGGGTTACCATTGATTTTCTAATGCTTCATTTTATTTCCAAACTCAATTTTCAGGTGTGGAGTGTGGCTCTTCTGCAGTATTCAACGAAAAAGAGGCAAGTTGATTTACTTGCTTATTCTTATTTTAGGTTTTGATCCATTTATTTGAATGTGATTAATTTTGTGTAGAATTAGACTCATGACAATAATCTTGTTTCCCTCTTAACATAATGTTCTAGATTTTGTAATGTCAACATAAATCGCTATTGCCTTTAGTGTTGCAATAAGTATTCACAATTCATGGAATTCTGGTTACAGAGAGTTGAACGCAATGGAACCAGGGCAGCGTTGGGGTATGAACATGGTGGCTGGTTTCCCATCAAGGAAAGTAGGCACGAGGTGGGTTTCACGTTGCAGGGCAGACGTTTGGAAGCCTTCACAAAATGCGCGAATTGTACCTGCTGCAAATCGGGAAACGAAAATTGTCAACAAATGTCATGTTGTTCTGTGATAGACTGTAACAATCCTAACAAACCTTTCGGAACATGTACTTTTACACCCAAGTCATGCGGTTGCACTGGATGTTAACATAACAGGGATTAGGATTTCATAAGTACAATAAATTTTGATTACTTGTGCGAATGAGGGATCGAATTGTGAATTACGATAAATTTTGATTTCGATTTATATATTTTCAGTATCTTCAATATTTTACGTAGCATAAAATATGAAATATGTGTTCTTTATTTTATATAGCATAAAATATATAATTTGTTTATATTTTCAGTGTTTAATATAGTGATAAAGAAATAGTTTTATTTACATGTGATTATTTATATTTTTTATTAGTGATTTTCTTATTGAATTGTCATTTTAGTAAGTACCGATGATTAGAAGTATTGTAGATAAAGATACATTTTATTTAATTGCAATTTTTTTTAAATATAAAAAGATAATATTAATATGGAATCAGTATATATTTTATTTATATTTTTAGAAAATTTTAAAATTATTATTGTGAAATTATTGAGTCTTAAAAAAAATATTCAATTAAAAAAAAAAAAAACCATCTAATCATAAAAACAAAAACCTAAGTCTTTTAACAACTATTCAACTAGCAGTTTTTTTTCAAAATCCTCAAAAAATTCTTGAAGAATCTATGTTTTTTTTTGTTTACTTGCGAAGCCATGACCTAATTCAAAGTCACCTAGGAATCACTTTGAGCCACAACAACCCTTAACATACTAGATTTTTTCCTAAAGAGTTTTGAACTCACCATCTATACTACACCTTATAGGTGAATCTATGTCTTTCAAGTCTGATGATCACCATCAATTTAACCTATTAATATCATATCACTCCATACCATAGTTTTGATTATTCATTTTTCAGAATGATTGATAGGGTTTTGCCCAGAAAATCCACCTCTCACTCTGTTATTATCTTTTTTTTTTTTTTTTTGTCGAGATCATAAGTTAGGGTTTCAAGGGTTTATCCTACTGAATGTTTCATATTTGGGGTTGGCTCTTAGACTAATTCTAAGTCCTTTAATATTTTTAAAATAGCCTCTGGTACATATATGCTTAAGATTTATGATGAATGTTTCTTTGTGTTAGTTGGTTCGACTTTCCACAATTGTTTCAAGGGTATAACCAAGGCATAACTGAGTCATTTTATGCTTCAATTGAAGTCCATAATGACAATGTGGTGGATGTCAATATGATTATAGACATTTATTTTATAGCTAAGGTGACTACCCTCCCTATTAAAGGTGAAATTTAGTCGAATAACTCTAGGGTTCAAGACATTCCATGGAAGAAGTTGTTAATGAAGAGAGAGTACATTTATAATATAAAAGGTAGGACAATAACCCATTTGAAATATAAATGGAAGAATGTGGTTTTGTTTTTGTGTAGATATATAATCTACAAGGACTTTACAATCTTGTTTTTATGTGTCACTTAAAGTTGTTAATGGTATTTTTGGGTCACAAATTGAATTTTTCTCACTTCCAACATAGGTGCTTGGAAAAAATGTTTTCTATATATCAAAAGAGATACCATAATTTTTTTTTTTATCATTGGGATTCATTTTCAAAACAAAATCATTTTGATAAAATTCTGCTTCTTGTGGAAATTGTGTCTTAATTGTCTCTAGAGCTTGAATTTGTTCAAGAAAACCTTCCATGAACCATAGAAAATTTTAAGGATAGAAAATTATCTTGAAGTTTAAAAACGTTGGTGAATCTCACCTTATAACATGCAAACTATAAAATGTTTTTTGATGTATTTGTAAAATTAATCGAATTTATAATGAATTTATGTATAATCTATATATAATATTGGAAATTTTTAAGGTAAAATAATTTTATACTGTAAAATTAGGTGAATTAATTTTATAAAAAATGGAAATTGGTGAGTTTTTTTTTGGAGAAATCGTGGAAAACTATGGCACTTGAGAATATTAGTCCATAAAATTTTCCATGACATGCTCTACTATACATGATGCCATGCACTTGAATAATCTTGAGGAATCCTAGAACTCTTTCGTGCCTTTCGGAAGAGGGTAAGGCTTTGAAAACGGAAACTATTCCTATATCAAAATACTATTCACTAGTACAGGGTAGAACACAAATAAAAAATCTAACAAAAAGGGTAAATCCAAAATTTCCCATGCATAAAAATTTTAAGAGAAAGGGTAAACCCAAAATTTCCAATGCTAAACACTAGTCTTGTGAAAATATAGGGAATCAATTAAAAGAATACAATTCTCAATTATCAAAGATAGGATAATTAACAAGAAAATATCTTGGCTACAACGCAACAGACGAATGGCTTCTTGTGATAATAATTGTGTATCTTTAGACTAATATAGAAATCGAGCCTAAAAAGGCTAGACCAGGGACTTTGAGCAATTTCCATATTTTCGAATATGTGAATGACACTTTAGAAATAGACCGTGAAATAGATAAAATTAATGAAAATTTTGTGGATGGAAGTTTATCTTAAAGTTTAGAAATTGTGGCTAATTTTACTCGACCCCAATATGTAAATTGTAAAAAATTTTACAATATTTTTGTAAAATATTTAGGTTTTTAATTGTTTATATTAGTATATATAAAATTTTGGTGATTTTTAGGATAAAATAATTTTGTACTATAAAATTTGGGCGAATAAATTTAAAAAAAATAAAAATTAGTGAATCGTTTTTTTGAAAAAATCGTGAAAAATTAGCCCACTAGCGAATTTCCCTGCCTCCTTTTTACATATCTACTGACTCAACCAATTTACTTTTATTGATTGAAAGCCTAATCGTTAATCCCATCGCCAAGGAAAATGAGATTAGAATTAATGAAAGACCGAGGCAACAAAATTCAACTAGCTCGGTCAATAAGTCATAAGTATTTTATTCTCGCTTCATAGTCAAGTCCTCAACGGTGAAGGTTATAATTTCTCTAGATCTCAATGATGCTAAACTAGCAATTGCACCAAATGTTGCAAAGGAAACGCCGTGAGGAAACAACATATAGCATTGATTAATGCTTCTTGGACAACTGTTGAAAGACATAAAATATCAACAAAAGGCAAGGACCATGCTACAATGAAATCTTATTAATGCTTCTTGGACAGTTGTTGAAAGACAAAAAATATCAACAAAAGGCAATGACCATGCTACAATGAAATCTTACTGCAATACTACTTCCTTGAGCCTTAAAAATCATGAGGCCTGTGTTGAAGTTAAATATGCATGAAGATTTTCTCTTGAGAATATGTTGTTCTATGTTATGTTTTCTTTAGGTACTCTTCTTTCCAACCTGAAGAATCTTAAGATCATACTATAATGAATCTAGCTTTTGTACAAATCCTACTTCCATATTGATGAGGGTTTTATATGGATGTCGTTAACCATTTTATGTTGATTTGATTTCATACTCACTAAGTATGATATTTTCTTTGTGGGTTCTTGACCTATTAAATATTGTTTAATCTAATAAGTGCTCATTGTATTTCTAAGTTTCTATATGCTCCTATATGTATTAGTGGTGCCCTTTATCACTTCAAGAGCAGTAAAAAGAAGTCAATTGAGAAAACAACTCCAACACTTAGAGAGATTTGGTAGAAATTGTGGAATTAGTGAACATGTCTTGCTCCATGATGTTGGCTATTAGGAGTATCTTTATTGATATTGTATAGAAGAATGTAAATTTTCATTTAGCGTATTGTAGATTAACCATGAAATTTCCAACATTCATGGCACACTTGCTATCACATTTGTAGAAAAAAATATAACAGAGTATCCAAATTTTCTTATCAAATCCAAATTCTCTTATATGCAACAACTACCTTTTTCCTTATATTTTAAATTTGTGAATGGAGGAGGAGTCTCAAGGTGCAAGCTAGAATAAGAAAAGGAGAAGTTAAGATTGAGCAATATATGACGAATCTTGTTTGAGACATGAAATTCATGTTGGAACACCCTCATTTATGCATCAGACTTGCTTTGATAATAAGTTGTTTGATTCTCTAAGGTGATTTAGAATAGAAAAAATGAAGAAAATTATAACCTCTATTTGAGTTAATAGTATTAATGAGAGATACTTGTTCTAGAAAAGTACTGTGTTGGTGCAGTTTCTTGATAGATAAATTTATCTTTATGATTGGGCTACATTATTTGTATTACTATAGTTGAAGTTCATGATCATTTCTTAGGAACAAACCTATTGCTAGCATTGGCTAATATATGCTTGTTAAAGACATGACGGTTAAGCTTATCATTATATTTGTAATAAATGCACATACATTATCAAATTACCTTTGCGTTTGAAATATTTATTATGTGATGGAAATGAATTTCCCCGTAGATATTAAGTACATTGCAAGTGATGACAAGTAGATATTAAGAGTACATTGCAAGTGATGACAGACTCTTCGTGAAACTCACTCATGGATATGGATAGTATGATAATGAACCTCTAGTCACTCATGGATATGGATAGGATGGTAATGAACCTCTAGTCTAAATTTTTGAACCATGAACCAAATCCACTACAGTAATGATCCTAAGTCGAATATAACATCACTTTTTTTCTTTTTGACTTGTATGTTTATATGAAAGCACTTAATCATGTTCTTTTCTTCTTGTTGTTTTGAAGGCTACTCAAATTCACCCACTTCTACATTGATGTGAAAAAAATAACATCCATGTCTAAGCTTATTTCCACCTAATTAGTTGAATATGTGGCTATGCAATTTTTCATTTACACATTCTTTTAATAGTTCTTTACGATTATATTAGGATACAATTGCCAACACCTCTTTTGTGTGGACATCAATGTTGCATTGGATTCTAGGATATTTTCACTAGTGTGATGTGCTTGTAGCCTTCTTGTCACTTTCCCCTTTCCCCTTTCTTCTAGTCTATGCCTGTATAATTGAGTTCTTGGGAAAGATAACCAACATTATTTCCATCTTCCTTGATTTAATGCTTTTTAAATTTACTAATATATATATATTTAATTCACATATTAATTTTTTATAATTAATAATAATAATAATTTAAAATAAAATTATATTTTTTCCAAATTTTTCATATAAAATACATTATAAAATATTTTAATATCTATAATATATTAATAATTGTTAAAATTTACTTACTATTTAATTTATAAAATTTAAAAAACGTTATAAAAAATATTAATTTTACACTTAATACAAAACAATATTATTTTAAATAAATAAGTCTATTTAAAACATAATGCTACCATAAAAACCATTTAACCAATCACTAACATTATTATTTAAAAATAATTGACTTTGATGAAAGAATAATACTATGAATGAAAAACAAGGCTTAATTAGTGATAAATTCCCAAAATAAGAAAATAAATAGTAATGTTTAGGCTATCTGGAGTCTTGGAGTCTTTAAGCCAATGCTTTGGGCAGAAAAAGATGATGGACCAAAGCCTGAAAATAAAAGAAGGCAGTTGTTGTAAAGAAGTCAGTTACTCCTAAAACTGATACATGCCAGCGAGAACAACATATTTCTGGTGGTAATTTATATAGGAAAATCTATCTGAGGAAGCAACAATGAAAATTAATGAGTAAAGAACGAATATATATAAAGATGATAGTGCATAAAAAGGATCACATTTGAAGCTGGTGCATTCTAAATCCAAAATTAAGAAAAAATTTCTAATCCATTACAGTAAATAAAAAAAAATAAAAATTTATTATTAATATTATTTCAAAAAAATGTTATCATTATTATCAACATGGTTTATTTACAATCTGTTTTAAAAAATCAGTAAAACTATCACAGTTTTCAGCTAGATCACTCAATTTATCCACAGTAGCTTGATTTTCCTTTTGGTCAATCTTGAATATTATGAACCCATATATATTTTCTTCAACTCCAAGAATTTACCACAGTTCTTATGCTTTTAGTGGTTGAAACCTGCTAAATGCTACCAAAAACAAATTGAACTGGTAATGTTTCAAGTAAGACCAAAGTGCTCAAACACTCTGTCATAAGACGCATTTACTGGTGGATTTCATAATGTGTCAATTGTCAAATTGTGATGGGCTGGTTTAGTGGGAAAGCGGAATTCATGAAATAGAGGTAGTAAAATAGGAAGCAATGTTGTGGCAGAGATTTAGCTGATCATTTCCTTAATATATATATATATATATATTTTTTAATAAAAAATTGTCTGAGTTGGTAAATGTAATATTTGAAGATTTTGGTCTGTCTTTATCATTTTTTTATTAATTATTATCAAAATTTGTTTTTACCAATATTTTATTTATTATTCAAAATTTTCTTAAAATTATTTTGCTTCTACTTTTGTAATAATTTAATGAATTTTAGAGCTAGTAGGGAGGAAGAGGAGTACTGGAGACAAAAATCAAGAAACTTATGGTTACAGGCCGGCGACAAAAATACCAGATTCTTTCATAAACAAGCCGAAGCTCGCAAGCAATTCAAAGCTATTTCAGAAATCCGCTCCCAAGATGCGGTGGTCAAAGATTTTGAAGGAATCAAAAGAGCTGCTTTCACCTTTTTCCAAGAGCTTTATACGGCTCCCGAAAATCCTCCTATAGACCCTCATGCCTATCCTCTTGACCAAATTCCTCATTCCGTTCAGGATTCCGTTAACTCCATGCTGACTGCCCCGATTTGCATGGATGAGCTCAAGAAGGCTTTGGACAGCATGGAGCCGGATAAAGCTCCTGGGCTAGATGGGTTCAACGCCAGGTTCTATCAGACTTGCTGGTCTATCATTAACAAAGACCTCCTGAGAATGGTCAGGAAGTCTCAATCTTGCTCCAAGATCGGAGGCAGCATCAACTCGGCCTTTCTTGCTCTGATTCCGAAAGAAAAAGGTGCTTCTGATTTTGGTAGATTTCGGCCCATTTCACTATGTAATACAAGTTATAAGCTGATTACCAAAACAATAGCCAACCGTCTCAAGAACATTTTGCCGGACATCATTCCGGAAAACCAAGGGGGCTTCATCAAAGGGAGAAAGATTCTGGACAATATTGTGTTGGTTCAAGAAGCAGTTCATTCAAGTTGCCAGCGAAAAGAGAAAGGAATGGTGATAAAGCTCGATCTGGCCAATGCCTTCGACAGGGTGAAACATGATTTCCTCTTCGTTGTTATGAAGAATCTGGGCTTCTCTATAATATTCATAAACTGGGTGAAAGCTTGTATAGCCTCCCCCTGGATTGCGCCGCTGGTTAATGGCCGATCTACTAAGTTCTTCAATGCCTCTAGGGGCTTAAGACAGGGCTGCCCGTTGTCCCCGCTCCTATACGCTATTCAAGCCTCTGTTCTTAGCTTCCAACTCGACCGTTGCCAACAAATCCTCTCTCTTCCTGGCCTCAGAATTGTTCCTAATGTTAAAGATATTAATCATGCCCAATTTGCCGACGACACGCTTCTGCTTGGAGGAGCGAGCATAAATTCAGCAAGATCCTTTAAGAAGGAGTTGGACATCTATAAGGAGGTCTCGGGCAGCAAGATAAATTACCTAAAAAGCACTATCTATGGCTGGAATTGCTCGGTCAAGGAGCTGGCTGACATTGCCAGACTCTTAGAGATGAAAGGAATCCATTCCTGGGAGTTTTTTAAATACCTCGGGATTCCAATCTTCAAATCTACTACTAAAGTTGCCCACTGGATGCCCCTGCTTGACAAACTAAAAAATAGAATCCATGCTTGGGGTGCCTCTTGGCTGAACAATGCTGGAAAGGTTATCCTGATGAAAAATGTCCTCACAAGCATGCCTCTTTACCAACACTCCATTCTGCTGGCTCCCAAAACCTATCTCAGTAAAATGGACAGCCTGCTGAGAAGATTCCTCTGGGAAGGGGGGAAAAATAATGAAAAAAGACTTCATTTAGTTAATTGGAGCACTATTAAAAAGCCAATCCTGGAAGGAGGTCTTCAATTAAGAGATCTGGGTGCCCAGAATCTCACTCTGGGCTCTAAAATCCTGTGGAGTATAGTTACTGGAAAGGCTTCCTGGAGTAAGAGAGCTCTGTGGAAGAAATATTTCAAGGGAAAGCGGCTTAGGTGTTTGGATCAGCCTCCAAAAACCATAAAAGGCTCTCCGGTCTTCAAACTCTGTCTGCAAGCTTTGGAGCAATTCTGTCACAACCTTTACTGGATACCTGGTAATGGGAAAAATATCAGAATCTGGGATGATAGGATCCTCGGTGATCAGCCTCTGAACCACATTGAAGGCCTGGCAAACATTAAATTCTGGCTTCAGTCCAACAACCTGAATACCCTCTGGGACATCTCAACCTGGACAGACGATTCTGGAAGGAACTGGGACAGCTGGTACCTGGGAGAGATCCCCCAAAGGCTGCAGGCTGAAGCTAAGATTCTATTAGATATGCTCCAAGGGAAATCTCCGACCAAAGTAGCAGCTAAGGACAAACGTGGGTGGGGCTCCATTTCTGGCAAGTTCTCAGTCTCTGAAGGTTACACAAGTAGGACAGCGATTCCTAATGTCCCTCCTGACCCAACTCAATGGAGATTTATCTGGGCCTCTCCTTCGCTCCCCAAAATTGACTTCTTCTGCTGGACTTTAGCTCATAACAGCATTCTCACCAGAGATAATCTGAGAAAACGTGGAATGGAAGGGCCCTCTAGATGCCCTCTGTGTGTGTCAGAGGAAGAGTCTTCTAATCATCTGTTGCTGCTCTGCCCCTTTGCCCGTGATGTCTGGCAGGGGGTCCTGAGGCCTGGAGCTGACAAAGTGGAGATCCCTGGAAGTATTCCTGACCTGCTTCACACCTGGGCCACCTTATCTCCGTTCTGTCTTGCAAAAAAAAGCCTCCTCAAAACAGCCTGGATGTGGATTCCAAAATTCATCTGCTGGAAGCTGTGGTTGGAGAGGAACAATAGACTGTTCAGGGATGAAATTTGCATACCAGGTAAAATAATTGCTAAAATCCAAGCTCTTCTGGGCGAGACTCTGGAATCTAAAACTTCATTGAGGAATGAAGCAGCTCTGGATTGTGAGGAGGAACGCTGGCTCAAAGACATTGCTCCTAATTTTGGTATCAAGCCCCGGCCCCCTGCTCTCCTCCATGCTAACTGGGAAATCCACCTTGAAGAACAGGAATTCATCAAATGGCGCTCTACTCTGGATGAACATTGCCTCTTTTTCGACGGGGCCTCCAAAGGCAACCCCGGAGCTGCAGGTGGTGGTGGGGTTCTTCTGAATCCGGATGGTTCAATTGAACTTCGGTATCAATGGGGGCTGGGCACTGAAACTAATAACAGAGCTGAAGCTCTGGCTCTGTGGCAAGGGCTCAAACAGGTTATCAAAAAGAACATACTGTCTATGACAGTCTTCGGAGACTCCAGGCTGATCATTCAAGCATTGAATCTCAAGTCAAATCCTACGCAAATCCATCTAATCTCTATCCTTAAGAAAATCAGACTTACTCTGGACCATTTCCGTCATATATCCTTCTTCCACATTCTGAGGCATCTGAACAAGCAAGCCGATCTTGAAGCCAATCTGGGCTCCACTCGTAGCAGAAGATCCCTGTTAGTAAATGCTGATGAATCGGAATGCATCATACCTTAATCCCCTAAGGGTCGACCTGCTCACAAAGTTGAACTCATATCTCAGGCCTGTAAGTTCGATACAAAGCACTCAGTCAAAGATTTTGAATTCGATTCCTTTCTGGATCTTCTTGCCAACCTCTCTCCTGTCCAGATTTGCCTCCACTGTATCAGTAGCTGGGTAAGCAACAGGCTTTATGGGGTTCATCTCAAAGGGCGATATCAATCTGATTGGGAAGTTCACCAAAATAAAGCAGAAGCCATCAGGGTTCAGGACAGGAATCTGATCTATCGGCCGCTTCATTCAATTTTTGGGCGATCAAAGATGTTTCTCCCTGCCAGCGCAATGCCTCCTTGGACAGATAAGCAAGACCCTCGCTGCAATGGTTGGATTAATCCAACTCAGGTTTCAGAACTTATGAGGCAAGGCGCCATCTCTAGCTGCTTCAAAAACCGTGATCCTTCATTATGTAACAGAAACTGGTGTAATCCTTCAGTAAGCGGTAGAAATTGTTGTAATTTTAATTCCAGAAACTGGTGTAATCTCAAACTCAGAAGCTGTTGTAATCCATCAGTATGCGGCAGCTGTTTTGCCGCCCAGTAAAACAATTTAATGAATTTTAAATTTTTTTATTTAAAAAACAAATTATATTTATTATTTAAATATAAATATAAATTTTATATTTCTTGATGTTAAAAATGGTTTAAAATCACAATAAAAAACTAATTTCATGTTAATTAGCATAACCATTAAAAGCCTTTAAAACATTCCAGAACCATGTTTTCAAAGACCAAAATTAAACATTGAACCTTATATAAAGCAAGCAAAAAAACTGGGTCAATTGTCTTCCAAACTTCTTAAATGTCCTTCATAATAAAATATTGAAAAAAAAAAAAACCAAACACCACAAACAAGTAAAAATTTTGAATTTTAAGGGTCCACAAATCAAAGTAAAAATATTAAATTTTAAACTTTTAATGGAAATTTCAAACAAAAACAGAATACTGACCCGTTGAAATAAAGAGGTTGGATTCCCAAAAGTTAAAAATATTGGATTTAAATAATCCGCAAAACCAGATTAAAAATATTGGATTTTAAGTTTTTAAAGTAAATTTCAAACAAAAACAAAATAAAAGTATTGGATTTTATGTCTTAGAAAATTTCAAACAAAAACATAACACTCATCAACTGAGATAAAAAGAGGTTGATTCCCAAAAATTAAAGGACCAGTTGAGATAAAAAGAGTTTGATTCCAAAAAATTAAAAGCAATGAGAACGTATATCTTGTACATGACTGTAAACAAACTTACCTTTCTTCATTGCTTTTTACCTGCATTATAGATGGTGAAATCTGGGGTACCTAAATTCTCCAATTCTGTTGGTTAGATGCACCTGAGATCCATTAATCTCAATCTCACTTAGTTAGTTGAAATTTGAAACAATGTTTACTCTAATTATCATGTGAACAATCAAATGTGTATTTTTCCATGCTAGGCATTCCTTTTTGTACTTGCAAATGAGAATTGAATCTAGTAAAATTAAAGGTTTTCAAAATGTGATAAACTAAAACCAAATAAAAAACAAACAATTAACTTCACTTCGCGCGGTATCATATTTAAAAAATATTGAGAAATCTACAATATAAAGATAATGTTGAATAGTAAACAAAAGTGTTGATTAAAGTAAAATACCTCTCTGTTTCCAAGAAAAGGGACCCGATAGAAACACCTCTGCAAAGATACGCAACTTATTTATTTATTATTCAAAATTTTCTTAAAATTATTTTGCTTCTAATCACTTTGTAACAATTTAATGAATTTCATATTTTTTTATTAAAAAAAACAAAATTATATTTATTATTTAAATATAATCTAAGATTTTATATTTTTATATTAAAAAATTGTTTAAAATCACAATTAAAAACTAAACTAATTTCATGTTAATTAGCATAACCGTTAAAGCCTTTAAACATTCCAGAACCATGTTATCATACACCAAATTAAAAATTGAACTTTATATAAAGCAAGTAAAAAAACTGGGCAAGTCTTCCAAACTTCAAAAAATCTTTCTTAAAATATCTTTCCAATAAAATATTGAAGAAAAAAAAACCAAAAACACCACAAACAAATAAAAATATTGAATTTTAAGGGTCCACAAACCAAAGTAAAAAAATATTAGATTTTAAACTTTAATGGAAATTTCAAACAAAAACAGAATACTAACCCATTGAGATAAAAAGAGGTTGATTCCCATAAGTTAAAAATATTGGATTTTAAAGTTCCACAAACCAGAGTAAAAATATTGGATCTTAAGTTCTTAAAGGAAATTTCAAACAAAACAAAAAACAGAATAAAGTATTGATTTTTAAGTCTTTGAAAATTTCAAAACAAAAAACATAATACTAACCAGTTGAGATAAAAAGAGGTTGATTCCCAAAAATTAAAAGGACCAGTTGAGACAAAAAAAATTTGATTCTAAAATTAAAAGCGATGAGAAAATATATCTGTACATGATTGTAAATAGACTTACTTTTCATTGTGTTTTACCTGCATTATAGATGGTTCAAATCTGGTGCTTAATTTTCCAATTTTTACGTTGTTGGTTAGATGCACTTGAAAATCCATTAATCTCAATCTCACTTAGTTAGTTGTGTAATTGGTTTAAAATATTATCATTTTTTATTTTTCAGCTAGTTATGGTACATATTAGCCTTATTCTTTCATTGTATCATAACATTGTAACTATTGTATGATATTCTACATCTTTCATATTATTAGTATTTACCATTAATAATCTCAATTTATTAATAGAATAAATAAAATTAGAATTCTTTATACTTTATTAGGTGTAAATTATTTCATTTCACAGAAGTAGCACTCACAATAGGCAGATATATATATATATATATATATATATATATATTAAGGTTAGTATATATCAGAAGGCTATGTATTAGGATTATGATACAGTTCTTTTGGGTTCAATCTCAAAAAGAAAGTATCCATGTAGAAAGAAATCATTAAACCTAATGAGGGTGCCTTCCAAATAGCCTTGGAATGTTAAAGAGCCCTTGTCTGTGCTACAATTCCTTTGTTTAACAAGGAATGCAATCCCACGTCAACAAAAATGGTTCTAGAAGGAGGGTAGACAGACGTTTAAATGGAAAAGGAAGTCACAAAACTCAAACCAATAGGACCCTATTTTTCATTAGAGTCACAACAATCCTCCCCAACCGAGACTTCAAAATTTTCTTGCTCACCGCCTGAAGAAAAAAAACCGAGCCATCCATGCTAATTCAACTTGCCTCCAATCAGAAATCGAACAAGTTATACAAATATACCATGAAATTATTTCATGAACACATGAAAGAATTGAGCAGAATGTTCTCCTTGAAGAATTTTTTCCTCTTGCTACACCTGATTTGAACTACAGAACTCTTCAATGATTGAGAATGTTGAACATCGGGTGGGGGGGGGTGTTGAAACAATATTCTTCTAATGAGTATTATTACTAATCTTTCATAGCATTAATTAATGTTCAATATACTTGTTTGCACAATGATAACAAAGAACAAAAGAAACACAAATACGCACAATTTTTAAGGTGGAAACCCCTCTTAAGACAAAAGGCACCCTTATTTTCTAATAACTATTTAATATTTCAACTCCAATTGAAAAGAAAGTCTAACTTTCCTAGAATCTAGAAATCATTCTTTCTCAGCCTCCCACTAAATGGACGCTCCAAAAGTCTTAGATTTCGCATAACTGGATGGATGCCCACACCTCCAAATGAGCTACAACTCACCCTAGCACCACTTAACACCATGAATTTTTCATAGGCTTGAACTTTTTGGTGACTTAATTAACTAACCCAGTACCCACCCTACCATCTTTAGCAGAAGAATAAAATGAGAATGGACCTCTTTATCGGGGAAATGGTCCACTTTACAATGATAGAATGATGCAAGAAGAAGACACACTAGAACACAACCCCAACCATGACACAAATACCTAAATGATGATCCTAGAACTCGAAAATTCTTCAATTTCTTGGGGAGATATATACTTGTACAAATTTTCCAGCTGATGCTTTTACAATGATACTCTCGATAATGACTAGGTAGAAGGTCGCCACATGAAGAGTTCATGTGGTGAATTTCTTGTTGCCGTTCTACACCTTGATTGTTGCCTTCAAGCCATGCCACTTTTTTCACTCTAGAGCTTTAGGATCATGCATTATCTTACCCTTGAAGAATATATAATACCCACAAAACGTCTTCAAGGAAAATACCTACGACATGACAATAGAAAACTTGCCTCATCCTACAAAGCATATGTCGTTGCTAAACAAAAAGTTAATAAATTAGAGCATGTTAGTAGAATATGAACATGCATATAAAGAATATAGTTACCTAAATATTACCTCTTTTTGGCACCTTGCTTTGATTTTTCTCATTTTAGAAAGTTCAAGTTCTTTAAACTCGACAACACATGATCTTAGTTTTTTCTTTCCTTCTAGGAGCTCCACATGGAATCAAGTGTGTCTTGTTATTTCCAAACTCGTGTGATGATTTTCGGTCTTGTAGTGTGCACTCAGTCTTCTTTCCAATGCCAAGTATAACCCAATTTGGATTCTTTCAAGGAAACGTTATTCACAATCTCTCACAATGACCTAATTATGGACCGGTTTAGTAGAGAAAAATTTGGGATTTTAGTGTCGCGTGTCAACGTTTTCCTTATTCGACCCCCAAAATGATACAAATAAAACTTCAATTTGTCGACCACGAAATTTTATATAATTCATTCTTATACTTAGTGAGAGTTATGACGATTTTTCCCAAGTGTCACCCTTGAGACAGTTTAGAGCCCAAATCGCTAATCACAAATCATACCTCGAAAATATTGCGTACCATGATCCGAAAATGTTTACACAAGTTTTCGGGTATTCAGCTTCACCACATAAAAATTGTTTTTTAACCCTTCTGGAGAATTTTTTTGATGAAAGTAAAGTTCCCCAGCTGACTTTGTTTCAACTAGAGAAATCCTACATGAGAGGATATGAGGATCACAATTTATATAAATTCTTAGGGTCGGCAAGGTCCCTCAAGAAGTGAATCTTGGAGGGATTTTAGGAGCTAAAAATTATTAATTATTGACTTCAATAACTAAAAACTAATTATTAGTGTCATGCCACAACCCATGGTCTTAGGCTTCACAATCAAGCTACTAAATTCAAACACGGATATTCTCAAAACCTAAATTACATGGCTCCGCCATATATCAATGTAAACACAGAAATTAGAAACCATCAAAAAATATCCTTGACCTGTATAGGTATCATAGGTCAAATTCCCATGCAAGATAAGGGTAGTCTTCGTGCCGATTGCGTTGTCATCAATGACAAACACAAATCAACAAGAGAAACCTATTGCTCATGCCCGAATGTTTGATACTATTAATGATAAATTGCATGATATTATTTTTGAAAAATTATTTGATCTCTCAAAAATTAATAAAGAAATTTTTTTTTTTTTCGACATATGATTCTCATTGTTCTCCACTCTTAGTTCACCTTCTTCCGAGGAAATTATTATAGTGATGAAAGCTCCTCGGTAGAGTCAAAAATAATCAAAGTGGACCCTAAGATCTCAAATAATTATGACAAATATGTAAATGACAAAATTAACTACATTCTTGGATTGACTAGGATGTTGTACCGTAGGCGAGTGTCCAATAAATTTTTCATAAGCACAGTGAAATTTGATTAATTGGTGAATTTAGACTGAGAATTTCATATAAGTACAATAAATTTTGATTAATTTTGTGAATTGTGGACCTTATATGATTTCATAAGTATCGATAAATTTGGATTTGATATTTTAAGTATTTTATGTAGCATAAAATATCAAATTGGTTTATACCGTAATTTATATAGGATAAAAGTAGGTATAATTTTTGTTATTTTCGTATTTTACATGTAGTGATGGTGAACTTTATGTACATGTGATTATCTATATTTTTTTATTAGTGATTTTCTCATTGAACCTGTCATTTCAAAAACTATGGATCATTTGAAGTCTTGTATATAGGAATATATTTTATTCAATTGCAATTTAAAAAAAAAAAATTGATTTCTATTCCTTAACATGGAATCATTGAAGCATATATTTTGTTCATATTTTCTAAAATTTTTAAAATTAATATTGTGAATTCTAATTAGGTTGAGATTTATAAATGAAAAAATCTCCAATTAAAAAAATCTATAATAAAAACCACATTCATTCCATTAAAAACCCAAGAAAGTCTTTTAATAGCTACCTTAAACAAGTAGTTTTTCTTAAAATCCTCAAAAAAATCTTGAAGAATCTATAAGTTTTTTTTGTTTGTTTATAGCTGGCCGACCTACTTGAAACTCACCTAGGATTTATCAGCTAGCACTGTACCATTAGCATGCTAGATTTTTTTCCTAGTTTTGAACTCACTGCCCATTCTACACCTTGTGGGCTTAATTCCATATTCCTATTATCTTCCTTTAAAGATTCACTAAATTATTAAAACTAGTTAAAAACTAAATTCCTAAAAGCACAAGATTCTACCTATTGACATGAAACATATTCATGTTTTAAAAGAAAAATTTAACAAGTCACTTCCAAATGTGCAAGATATCTAACTTATTTTCTAAGGATATTTAATTCAGATTTGAAAACATTATATTTAAGATTTTTTTTTATATAATTATTGTTAATTTAGATTACTATAAATTTAGATTCTGTTAAATTTTTTATCAAACTTTATAAAAATATAGAATAATTACCTTACTCTTGCATAACTTATAGACTTAATCATACCAACCTTCTAGAGCAATAGAACTATAATCAAACTCATGTGTACCAACCATCCAACATTTGCAAAGTATTTAAAGCACTAACTGTTAGTAAGCTTCCCAAATCATAAGCAAAGTTATCTTCAAACAATAAAGTTACAAGGATTTATTGTAATGTTTCTAACAATCCTTATGAAACATGTTCTGTTATGTTTTCACCATGTTAACATAAGTGATATCAATGTATATTAGTCATTTTATAATTTAATATAAGCTGATTTTGATTCTTTAAATCATTTTTGTTGGTCATCTTTCCCTCCTATTTCGGTTTCAAAATGATATTAGATAGATGAAACAATTAGTTTTTATTTTTATTTTTTATAGTATCTTTATATAATGTCTAAGAAATTGTCCTATGTGACAGGACATTTGGCCCTCTTTATCAATTCATTGTTTTAGTGTTCTATCAAGCAGTGCGTATATGTAAATGGTGCTTATTTCTTAGCAGTATACCAATTTATCTTCAAGAATAAATCTAATTAAAAAAAGAATATAAATACTATTTTCATATTTTATGTAGCATAAAATATCAAATTGGTTTATGTGATCGATATTTTTAAATAGAATAAAATATATAATTTGTTTATATTTAAATATTAAATATAGTGAGGAAGAAATTGTTTTATGTACATGTGATTATTTTATTTTTATTAATGATTTTTCATTGAACTGTCATTTTAGGAAGTAGTTGCATCAGTCTGTAATAGCTATATTTATTCATCAAATTTTTTTAAAATATAGAATGCGTAACTGAATATGAATCATTAAGAAGTATATATTTTATTCATATTTTTATAAAATTTTCAAATTTATATTGTGACTTCAAATTTTAGAGCCATATTTATTTTTGTTTTATCCCACAATTGATCTATTTTGAAAAATTTTATTCATTAAATTATTTATTGTTTCATATGTTCATTAATAAAATATTTATTTTAGATTGACCTAAAACTATAATATTCATGGTATTGTTGTGAATAGTTATAGGAACTTTTGGCTCACTTTTTGTTCAGACCAACCATGTTTTAAAATAAAAAAAAATATCTTTCTAATATTTTTTCTTGCAGCCGGATACGTGAACTTCTCACACCACCCCACCTCTATGAGAAGATCTTTCTCCCCATCCATTAAGTACTTAGTAACACTTAGCAGTAATTCAAAAATATAATTTATTAATTGAAAACAAGAGGTCCTACTGGGAGTTTTATCACCATGATCATGGGAAGTGACTTTACCGTTTATGGACAATGGTTACGTAATTTTGAATTTTCTGGTCAGGATGTCACAGTGCAAGAGATCCCATCGTTAACTTTGCTATTATTTAGCCGAATGATTATTTCGGATAAATGCACTTCATTTTCATACAAGTTAGCTTTTCCAAAACCTCAAAAAAATCTTGAAGCAATCATGTTTTTTGAAGCTTTTGATAGCTACCACCTACTTTGAAGGAGGGCAGTATACCTATAAATGAAAAGTAAAGTCACAAAACTCAAAACCTTTGAAGGAGGGAATTTCAAATCGATGGTTTGGAAGCTGCCAACAATCCTTCCCCATCGACACTTCAAAATTCTTATTTCCCACCACTATGAACAAACATCGTAGCCCATCCATGTCATTCAACCTTATTTCCAACTTGTGAAATCGAATGTTATACAAAGATACCATGAAATTATTTCATGAACGAAAGAACTGGAGGTGAGTTGTCTTCCTCTAAGAATTTTTTCCTCTCCTTCTTTACACCCGTTGATTTCAATTTATGCAGAACCTTCAATGATTGACATAGTACCTGAAACACTGTGCGGGGAGGGGGGTGGTTGAATACTATCTTTCTAATTACTATTATTATTATTATTTTAGAGCATTAGTTAATTCTATTTATTACTACAATAAAGGAACATACGTAAACAAAGAAATGAAATGATTGATAATACTTTAAGGTGGAAACCCTCTGGGAAAAAGCCACCTAAATGATTTTCAAATAATTATTTAATATTCAACTCCAATTGAAAGTGCAAAGTCTAACCTTGAACTTAGAAAATTTTCAGCTCCCACCAGATGGATGCTCAAAGCTCAGATTTTACATAACTGATGAACAGTTCCTAATACCCAAATGAGCTACAACTCACCCTAGCACCACCGTAACACCCTAAAATTTTCAATAAAGCTTGAAACTCACAGTGACTTCACGCAACAACCTAGCTCCACCCTACCACCCTATAGAAGAATGGTGGCAAAGAATGGACTCTCAGACTGTAGAAAATGGTCCACTTTACAATGATATAGAATGATGTAGAAGAATAAGACACACTAGCTAATTCCCAACTATGACACAAACACCAATGATGATCCTAGAAATCCTCACTTCTCTTCAATTCTTGGCAGACAGACACTTGTACAAATTCTTATAATGATTATAAAATGATATTTTTATAATGACTATATGTGAAGGTTGTTTTCTACATGAAGACTCTATGTGGAAAACTTTGTTGTCAAGCTTCTACACCTTGATCAATGTGATCTTGTCATCCTACCCTTTTTCAATCTAGAAATATTAGACTATTCATTAAGTCTTATATTGATGAATATATAATACCTACAAAAGGTCTACAAGGAAATACCCACGACATGACAATAGCAAAACTTGCCTATCCATGTAAAGGTAAAATGTTGATAAACAAAAACAAATGATATATATAGAATATGAACATGTATACATAGAATATATCACTGTTTTCACTTTCTCAAGATTCTTCTTTGCTTTTGCTTCTGAAAAGGTTGGTTTCTTTGCAACTCCTTGACAACACATGATCTAGTTTTTTCTTGCCTTCTAGGAGCTCCATATTGAATCTAGTGTATCATACGTGGTCTCCGCATGTGATTTTCAGTTCTGTAGTAGTACCGAGTCTAGTATTTCCAATGCAACAAGTTTGAACCCAATTTATGGATTCTTCAAGAAAATTTATTCCCAATCTCTCACAATGACCTAATTATGGACCGGGTTCAAATAGGAGCCACTTTTTACAAAGTGTTGTGTCACTGTTTCCTTATTCGGATTTGAAATTGACACAAATAAAACCACAGTCCACCCATCATCTCAAGCAATTTATATAATTCCACTCGACACACAAGAGAGAGGTTATGATGATTTTTCCTAAGGCTGCCCTTTGAGATGAAGTTCATGAGCTCGGAAAATCCCTAACTTCCATGGCATCATATCTCTCAAAACATTGGGTGGCACCATGATCCGAAATGTTTACACTAGTTGGTCAAGATTTCACGTTTCACCTCATAAAACATCCAAACCTTGAACCTTCGTAGAATTTTATATATAAATTTCACACCGTTTCAAGTAGCGAAACTCTCACATGAGGAGAATATGAGGATCACAATTTATATAAATTATTATGTTGCAAGGGTCCTCAAAAGTGAACGTTGAGTGATTTTAGGAGCTAAAAATTATTAATTATTGAATTCAAATACCACAACCAATTATTAGTGTCATGCCACAACCCCATGGGGTTTAGCCCACCAACTAGGGTTACTAACTTCAAACACGTGATATCTCTCAAACCGTGAAGAATTATGTAGCATGCCATATATCAAAATAAACATCTTCAAAAAATTAGAAACTATAAAAGAATCCTGAATCCGGTAATAGGTAATTTGGTAGGTCAAAACTTCTACGTGACTTGCAGTTCTTTGCAAGCTGCCAAGTCATCAATGATAACCACTAATCAATAAGAATTTTTTGCTTATGCTCAAATATTCAATACAGCTAATTATAAATTACATGATATTATTATTGAAAAATTAGCTGATCTCTCAAAATTAATAAAGAAAATTGGTTTGGAAGATAATATGATTCTCCATGTTCCCCCACCTAGTTCACCTTCTTCATGAGGAAATTCTTTCTTGTGACGAAAGCTCTCGCACTAAAAATCACAGGATTCCAAGATCTCAAATAATTATGACATCATGTAAATGACAAAAATCACCTTGCTACTCCTTGGATTGACTAGGATGTTGTAGTTGTAAAGTAGTGTACAATAATTTTCATAAGTACAATAATTTTGATTAATCGTGTGAACTAGATTGAGAATTTACAATTACAATAAATTTTGATTAATTATGTGAATTAGGAATCGAGGATTTCATAACCTATGATAAATTTTGATATGACATATATTTTTAGTATTTTATGTAGCATCAAATATTAAATTGGTTTATGTCTAGTAATTTACATAGGATAAAACATAATTTTTTTATATTTTCGTAATTAACAGAGGATAAAGAAATTGTTTTATGTACATGTTATTATAACTATTTTTTATTAGTGATTTTCTCATTGAATTGTCATTTTAAAAGTACGTATCATTTTGAAGTCTTGCATATAAGGAACAAATTTTATTCAATTGATTTAAAAAAAAAAAAATTGAATGCTATTCTTTAACATGCAACCATTAAGAAGTATATATTTTATCTTTATTTATGTACCTAAAATTAATATTGCACCTAAATTTGTGTTTAATTATTATGAATAAGAAAGTAAAATTTCCAATTTAAAACAGAAAGTGACAAGGAAAAATTTATCTAATTCAATAAAAACCATGGTGTTTTTTAATAAATACTCAAAAGTAGTTTCTTCAAAAACCTAAAACTTTAAGAACTCCAGATGTTTTCTTTGTTTGCTTGAGAAACCAATGCACTCACTTGAACTCACTCAGATTGCCTAGGCCACACTAAATATTAGCATGCTAAATTTTTTTTTCTCTGAATTTTGAAATCAACCATCTATTCTCCACTTCAGGTGAATACATATCTTTCTTATCTTCCTTTAAATATTTTATTTCCTAAATTATTAAACCATGTTAAAAATAAATTCTTAAAAGTAGAAGATTCTACCACACAAGGAAACCCATTCAATGTATAAAAGAAAAACAACAAGTCACCTAAATGTGCAAGAGATTCAACTTACTTGGTGATATTTTATGAGAAGGTTTGAAAACATTATATTTAAGAGTTTTTTTGCAATTATTATTAATTTAGATTACTGTAAATTTAGATAAAGCATCATAAATTATCAAACCTTATAAAAATATAGAATAATTACCTTACTCAATTAACTTATAAGATCAATTTATTCTTATAACCCCCAGAGAAATAGACCTATAATCAAAATCATGTGCACTTAAAATATCCTATGATTTTGCAAAATGATGCAAAGTGCATCAATCGTTAGTGTTGCCAAATCATAAGAAATATTATCTTAAGAAAATATAAGCAGCAGTGTTTTATTGCAATGTTCCTACCAATCCTTATGAAACATGTTCTGCTATGCGCTTGCACTCTATGTTAACATAAGTCATATTAATGTGTTTAGTCATTCATAATTTAATATGTCAGATTTTGACCTTTAAATCTAGTTTTTTGGAATCATATTTTCCATTCTGCTCCTTAAAAGAGAGAACAAACAATTTTTTTTTTAGCACCTTATATAATGTCTAAGAAATTGTCCTATGTGTATGTCATCATCTACCTACATTTATCAATTCATTGTTCTAGTGTCCTATCAAGAAGTGCAAAAGGGAGAGAAGTGCAGATTATTTTAATTAGTATAAAGTATCTAATTGATCTTTAAGAATAAATTCCAATTAAAAAAAGAATATAACATTTTCGTATTTTATGTAGCATAAAAATATCAAATTTGTTTATGTGTTTGCTATTTTTAAAATATAATAAAATATATACCTTGTTTGTATTTTCAACATTTAATATAGTGATAAAGAAATTGTTTTATGTACATGTGATTATCTATATTTTTTAGTAATGATTTTCTCATTGAACTGTCATTTTAGGAAGTAGGATAATTAGAAGCCCTGCATATAAGAATACATTTGATTCAAATTGCAAATTTTTTTAAATATAGAATGCTAATCCTAACATGTGAATCAAAAGCATATATTTTCTTCATATTTTTAGAAAATTTTGGAATTAATATTGTGAATTCAAATTTTTGGATTCATATTTATTTTTGTTTCATCCCATAATTGATCTGTTTTGAACAATTTTATTCATCAAATTATTTATTGTTTCATATGTTCATTAATAAAATATTTGTTTAAGCTGACCTCAAATTATAATATTCATGTATTAAGGGAAGAAGTTATAGGAACATCTTTAAGCTCACTTTTTCGTATCAAATCCATGTTTCTAATTAAAAAAATATCTTCATTAGTTGTGTCTTTATAAAAGTTGGATACATGAACCCCCACACCATCCCACCTCTTAAGGAGTGGATTTGCCTCGCCATCCATTAAGTACTTAGTAATATTTTCAGTGTAATTCAAAAATATAATCATTAATTCGAAAACAGGAGGTCCGTCAGGAGCTGTAACCTACCAGGATCATGTAGAGTGCATTACCATTTATGGACACCAAGACAAGGTAATGACTTTTATTGTATGCCCATAAGGCAAGAGATCTCATCATGTATCTCAATATTCTTTACCTAGATTATTATTAGATAAATGCACTACTTTATACAAGTAGTTTTCTTCAAAATATTCAAAAAATATTGAAGAATCTATGTTTATTTTTTTGGCTGAGAAGCCACGACCTACTTGAAACTCCCGACCTAGATTGCTCAACACACCACCATTAGCGTGCTAGATTGCTTCCTAGTTTTGAACCTCAATGTCTATTATACACCTTGTGGGCGAATCTATATTTATTATCTTTCCTTTAAAGATTTGATTTCTTAAATTATTAAAAATAGTTAAAACTACAATTTAAAAGTAGAAGATCTACCTATTGACAAGTGAAATTATTATCTAATGTTTAAAAGAAAAAAAATAAACAAGTCACTCTAAATGTAAGAGATCTAACTTACTCTGGTGGATATTTTATTCGTGTCTAAAAACATTGTATTTAAGAATTTTTATTATTATTACCGTTAATTTAGATTACCTTAAATTTAGATTTTGTTGAAATTGTTATCAAACTTTATAAAAATATAGAATAATTATCTTTACTCAACTAACCTATAAGATAAATTTATTCTCTTATAACCTTTAGAGAAATAGAACTAGAATCAAACCCATGTGCACTTAAACTATCCAACATTTTGCAAAGTGGTTTTCAAAGTGCACTAATTGTTAGTGTTGCAAAATCATAAGCAAAAAGTTATCTTAAAACAATATGCTGTTATGTTTTATTGCAATGTTCCTAACAATCTCGTGAAACGTAATTGTTATGCGCTTGTACTCTATGTTAACATAAGTGATATGAATGTGTTTTAGTCATTTTATAATTTAATATGTTTAGATTTTGATCATTTAAATCTAGTTTGTTGGAATCATTTTCCTCCATTCTTGCTCGTAAAATACATAGAGAATGAAACAATTAGTTTTTTTTGTTTTTTTTTAGTATGTTATATAATGTCTAAGAAATTCTCCTATGTGTATGTGATTATCTACCCACTTTTATCAATTCATTGTTCTCTTGTGTCCTTTTCAAGAACTGAAAAAAGGGATTGAAGTGGTGCTTATTTGAATTAAAGCAATTTATCTTAAAGGCGGGAAATTCAATGAAAAAATAATATAAATATTATTTATATTTTTATGTATATAAAATAATTAAATTATTTATGTAATTTTTATTATTAAATACATAAAATATATAATTTGTTTATATTTTCAATATTTTTATATAGTGATAAAAAAATTGTTTTTGTACAAGCATTATTCATATTATTATCGATTACATTGAACCCGCTATTTTAGGAAGTATCGGTAATTGGAAGTCTTGTATATAAGAACACATTTTATTCAATTGCAACTTTTTAAATATATAATGCTAATCTTGAACACGGAATCATTGAGAAGTATATATTTTATTTATATTTTTAGAAAATTTTTAAAAACTAATATTGTGAATTCAAATTTCGAGCCATATTTTTTGTTTACAATGATACCTTTACAATGATCAGATAAGAGCATACCTACATGAAGGCTTCATGGTAATCTTTAGCGCTTATGGTTTTTTCACCTTGATTTTTTCTTCTGTCGTTGCTAAATTTTTTGAATTTCAAGACAATATGTAATTGAGTCTTACCTTGATGAATATATAATACCCGAAAAAAGTCTTCAAGGAAATACCATGACATGATAATAGAAAAACTTGCCTCATCCTGAAAATATGTCAATGCTAAAAAAATTAGCAAAATTATAGCATATATAGAATATGAACATGCATATAGAATATACTTACTTGAGCTCAATTGTTGCACCTTGATTTTTCTTTGCTACCTTATAAAGCTTGGTCTCGCGTACCATCATGATCATTTTTTCTTGCCTTCTTAGGAGCTCGATATTAAATCTATGTATCTCTATTATTTTGATTCCTATTATGTGACTTTTAGTGCTGTAGTAGTACTTTGAGTATTATTAAAATGTAAACAAGTCTAAACCTAACTTGGATTCTTTAAGGCAAATTTATGCCCAACCTTCAAGCATCAAACGAATATGACCATGAATAGGAGTGAAATTAAAAGGTAGTGCTACAAGCTCACTCAAGCTTCCTTATTCGGATCTGAAATTGATACATAAAACTGTTTAGTTCACTATATGCTAAATTTGTAGAATTCAAATCATACTCGTAGAGAGAGTTATGATGATTTTTCTCAAGGTCACCTCTTTGAGATGAAGTTCGAGCCCTGGAAAATACATAATCTCCACAAGATCATATTCTCCGAATATATTGTGCACCATGATCCGAAATGCTTACACGAGCTTCCCCTCGTGATTTTGATTTCATAAAATTTTTAGCCCTTCGGACCTTTTTTAGAAAAAAATTTATAGAGAAATTCCTCAGATGATCTTACCAAGAAAGCAATCCCTACATGAGGAGGAGGAAGGAGGATCACAATTGGCATAATGATTAATGGTGGGAGGGTCTTCAACAAGTGAACGTGAGGGATTTAGAGCTAAATACTATTAATATTGACTTCAACATCTGCAACTAATTATTAGTGTCATGCCACAACCACATGGGGTTTAGCCCACTAAATGGGGTTACTAACTTCAAACATGAATATCTCTCAAACCGTGAAGAATTACGTGGCGTGTCATATACCAACTAAAACATCTCAAAAATTAGAAACCATAAAAATATCCTTTACTCAGATAATAATAATTTATGAAGGAAACTTATGCATGTCAGTATCTCTGAGCGTTTGCTATTAATAATGACAACCACCGATCAACAGAGAAATGGCTACTTATGCCCGAATGTTTGATATGCTTAATGATCAATTACATGATATTATTATTGAAAAAATTGGGCCGATCTCTCAAAATGAACAAAGAAAAGTATGTTTGAAGATATGATTTCCATCTTCTCCACCTAGTTCACCTTTCTTCCTCGAGGAAATTCTTCTAGTGACAAAAGCTCCTTAGACTCAAAAAAATAAAAGGGATTCCCCCCAAGGTCTCAAATAATCATGAAAATCATGTAAATGAAAACAGATTGCTAATTTCACTAATTAGGATGTTGTAGCTATACCAGTACAATAAGTTTGATTAATTGTGTGAACTAGGACGAGAATTTCAGAAGGTTAAATAAATTTCTGATTAATTGTGTAAATTAGGGACCAAGGATTTCAAGGCACAAAGAAATTTTGATTATATATATACATTAGTATTTTACATAAAAATATCAAAATACTTATGTGTCTGTATTTATATAGCACAAAATGTACAATTTGTTGATATTTTCGCATTTAACATAGTGATAAAAAAAATTTTTTTTTATGTACACATGTGATTATCTATATTTTTTTATTATGATTTTCTCATTGAACCGTAACATTAAAAAGTATGGATCATTTGAAGTCTTGTATAAAAGAATACATTTTATTCAATCGCAATTTACTACAACTCAATGATATTCTATTATGAATCACTAGAAGTATATTTTATTCATATTAAAATTTAAAAATAATATTGTATCTCAAATTTAGTGATCTTGATGGTGAAAAAAACTTAAATTTAAAAATATATGAAAAATTAAATTTAACTCGTTTAAAAAAAGTGTGTAAGTCTTTTATCACTATCGAACAAGCAGTTCTTTCAAAATCCTCAAAACAATATTGAAGAATTCATGTTTTTTTTGTTTTCTTGACAGTCACTATCTACTTGAAACTCACCTACGATTGCCCCTAACAATTGCACCATTAGCATGTTAGAATTTTTCCCAAGTTTTGAACTCACCGTTCATTATACACTTTCTAGGCGAATTGATATACTTATCTTCCTTTAAAAATTTGATTTCTAAATTATTAAAACGGTTAAAATTCAATTAAAAGTAGAAGAATCTACCCATTGACAAGTGAAATACATTCATTAGTTTAAAAGAAAAAATTATCAAAGTCACTCAAATTCCAAAGATATCTAAATTAATTTTGTGATATTTTATTCAGTTTGAAAATATTATATTTAAGAATTTATATTTTATAAATTATTACACTAGACTATCATAAATTTAGATTATGTTGAATTTTTTATAAAATTTTATAAAAATATAGAATAATTACCTTACTTCAATTAACTTATAAGATCAATTTATTTCTTATAACCTCTCGAGCAATATAACTATAATCAAACTCATGTACCCTAAACTATCCAACATTTTGCAAAGTTGTTCTCATATACTCAATTGTTATATAAGCAAATCATAAGAAAAGTTATCTTAAAACAATATGTTATTATGCTTTATTGCAATGTTCTTAACAATCCTTATGAAACATGTTCTGTTATGCACTTGCACTTCATAAGTTAACATAAGTGATATCAATGTGTTTAGTCATTTTATAATTTAATATGTTTAGACTTTATATTTTAAATCTAGTTTGTTGGAATCATTCATGTTCATATGCAATTTGCACTCTATGTTAACATAAGTGAGTACCATGTGCTTTAGTCATTTTATACTTAATATGTTTAGACTTTGATATTTTCAAATCTAGTTTATAATCATTTTTCCTCCATTCTTGCTTGGGTAAAATGCACAAGAGAATGATACAATTATTTTATTTGTTTTTGTTTTTACTATCTTATACAATGTGTAAGAAATTTTCCCATGTGTATGTGATTGTCTACCCACTTTTATCAATTAATGTTCTTGTATCCTTTCCAGAAAGAGAAAAGACAAGGCGGTGCTTATTTGAATTAGTATAACAATTTATCTTAAAGTAAAAAAATTCCAATTAAAAAAAAATATAAATAATATTTTCATATTTTATGTAGCATAAAATATCAAATTGGTTTATGTGCCTCGCTATATTAAATAGCATAATATATATAATTTTTTTATATTTTCAATATTTAATAATATAGTGATAAAGAAATTATTTTATGTAAATGCATATTCATATTTTTTTTTATTAATGATTTTCTCATTGAACTGGCCATTTTAGGAAGCAATTTATAATTGAAGTTTTGTATATAAGAATACATTTTATTCGATTGCAAATTCTTTTAAATATAGAACGTTAATATTAACATGGAATCATTAAGAAATATATATTTTATTCATATTTTCAGAAAATTTTAAAATTAATATTGTGAATTCAAATTTTGGAGCCACATTATTTTTGTTTCATCCCACAATTGATCTATTTTTAAAAAATTTATTTGTCAAATTATTTATTGTTTCATGTGTTCAATAATGTGTTATTTATTTTATCTTGACCTCAAACTATAATATTCATCTCAAAGGTATTGTTTTGAATAGCTATAGGAACTTCTTTAAGCTCACTTTGTCTGTATGAACCATGTTTCACAATAAAAAATATCTTCTAATAGTTGTGTTCATAAAAGTTGGATACATGAACTTCTCACACCATCCCAATTCTGTAAGGAGAAGATCTTCCTCCCCATCCCCTTAACTACTTCATTTTCAGGTAATTGAAACATATTTTGCTTGAATTCTATAAATAGGAGGTCCCATTGTGAACTAAATCTCACCAGATCAGTGTGGAAGTGGAATTTACCATTTCTAGACACCAAGCCAAGGTAACAACCTATATTCATATGCCTATACAAGAGGTCTCCATCATGTCTCCCAATATTCTTTACCTGGATGATTATCACGATCAATAGAATTTCATTCTTATACAAGTATGCTTTATGTTGTTACAACAAGAGGTACTGTGTTTCTTTTGTAATGATGTCTTAGTGATTGTCATTTATTATCAGCTACTGATGAAGATATAACATCATCTAAAGAAAATCATTTATTGTTCCTTTTATTCTTCATTCAAGCATGAGTTAGAGTATTGTACTAGATAATTCTTTTTATTTCCTTTCTCAATGTAAAACTTAAAGAAAAAAAGGTAATACTATGTTTATCCTCCATAATAAGTTTATTTTATTGTCATAGTTACTTTGTTCATTTTAATTATAATAAGAAGTAAAATGTTCCTTTATTTTTTTTAAAATTAGAACTTAATTGAGCTTTTACTTCTAAACTTAACAGGCAATTGGTTTAAAATAGTATCATTATTTTTTCAAGCATGTTATGGTACATTTTAACCTTATTTTTAAGTGTATCATAACATTGTAACTATTATATTATATTCTAACATTGTAACATTAGTCATTATACTATTTATTTGAATTATAATTTATAACAGAATAGTAACTAGAATATTTATACTTTCTTATTAGCATAAATTATTTCATTTCACATAGTTAAAATTAAGTTAAATAGTAGTTCAACTAAAACAAAAAATTAGGATATATATATATAATGGTGTTAGTATAGGATAAATTGTAGTTTATACAGACTACAATAAGTTCCTAGGTTCAAACCTTTCAAAAGAAAGGATCCATGGCCCAATAAATCATTAAACTCCGTCGAGGTAGTTGTTCCTAAATACCTTATGTAGCCTGGTTTCAGCCTCCAATTTCATTTGTTGACTTAGGAATGCAAATGATTACATCAACAAAAATGGTTCTAGAAGGAGGGAAAATAAAAATATAAATGGAAAAAGGTCATAAAACTCAAACTATTAGGAATTTAGTTGTCATTAGAGTCACAACAATTAGTTTAAGAAACAAACACTCAACTCTAATAAAGACCCGAACTTTATTTCCAGTACACAATTGAGCAATTTCTCACAATATACCATGAAATTATTTCATGAAGACAATCAATAATTGGAGCATATTTGTTCTCTTTGAAGAATTTTGTCCTCTCCTCTTGTTACAACCCTTGATTTGAACTTCGAGAACCTTGAATGAAGCTGAGAAAACCCGTTGTTTTCTCAACAAAGTAGTTAATGATTGATTACATGCTATTCTTATTGGAAAATAGTTTGATCTCTTGGTTAATAAAAATAATTTTTTTTTTGAAACATAATATATTCTCAATTTTCTCCACCTAGTTCACCTTCTTCCCCGAGGAAATTATTTCGTGAACAGCCCTCGTACTCCATCAAAATCGTAGGGATATCCTTAGGATGTCAGAGCAACTGGGGACATCTCAGTTGATAAAAATGTCTGGATACCCTTAGAATCGACTTCCGAGATGTTGTGGCTATACCGAGTGTACAACATCACCTTCCAAGATCCTCATAAATTTTTCCTACTATTAATTCTAATTCAAAACATCTTCTAATGAAGATCAGGAATGTCGTATGCTTGTTATTAGAAAGATGCTGCCCATCATGAAGATGGTGGTGCAAATGGTTTCCATACACATTTGAGAGAAAATACAAGACGCAAAGATTTCCATCAACCTCCATGAAGAATAGTCCTCTACAGATACACTTGAATCCACATTTTTGAAGAAATTCAGAGATGACAAACCACTGAATATCTAGTAGATAATTTTTCTAATATAAAAATCCCAAATAAGGAAAATTTCAAAGAATTGAATGTCGTGGTTTTTTCACTAAAAAATAAATTAACTATTGAGTCTTTACCTCCTCAAAACCTTATTATTTAATACTATATTAACGCTTTGGCATCATGATGACAGTGTGGCTTTATTGAGGTCGCAAAGGGACTATATAATAGCCTTGGATGTTTTAAAATTATAAATACTATATACTTAGCTTCTAAACCTCAGACTGATAAAATCATCTAATTTTGTTTACCTCATGTAAGAAAGTAGAAACATCCAAACAATTCACTTGTTAAAAGGACTAATCCTACTTAGATTTAGAAATCCTCCAAAGGGTAATAAACAAGTTGTCAAATGAAATAATTGACCACAATAAGGGTAAAAATGAAAGACCACATGATACTATGAAATTTTAAATAGTATTTTAAGAGACCACCGCTCATGTCCACCTACTCTTAATGAATGTATGAACACTAGATGGAAGGTAACAAATTTTACAACCCTTAACATAAAATCTTGAATTAAATCTTAAAACAATGAAGAAGACAAGGATGATCCTAACTCCGAAGACAAAGGATGAAATTAAACTTCGTGAATTCTCATTGAATGTTAATGACGAATATTATGGTTATGTTTCTGTGTATATATGCAAAGAAGAGCACTAGATAGAAGTAAGAAACCCAACTTGCAACTAATAAAAGCATAGATAAATAGTTGCTCGGTGTCAAAACAATGACAATGCTACAAATTGAATATGATCCAATAGATATTAAAGGGATCAAGCATAATATATCTTTTCATGAGCTTTGGAAGATCCATACAATACACAATAAAGTTTAAAGAATAATATTTGTAACTTGAATACTCCTCCTGGGGAAGGAGGAAGTGTTTATAACCCAGTATTTTGGAGGATGTTAAAACTGCACCATATTAAAAATGATTTTGTAATTTTAAAAATATTTACCCTCAAATTACTTTTCTTAATAATGCTAATTTTAATAAAACTTTTCACACCCAGTATGATTGATATATGAGAATAAATAGATATAGTATGTAGATGATATCCATAAAGTATATGTATTATTTTTGCATATGATTGGGTTTAAAATATTAAATAAGACATCGATTTAACAAAATTATGGTTATTGTATCGAGGTGAAAGGAATAAAATTAGAAAATAGGGAGCCACATATGAACCACATACTATTAGACATAAATGATGTAAATGAAGGAGTGAATAAACGTATTTTCGCTTTCTTGGACTCTTTCTTTGGTAATTTTGTTGTTGTTTTTTTCACAATTTCTATTTTCTTTTTTATTTGTCAAGTTGTCTGTTTTCTCTATAACACCCATGGCTTGAGAAACCCGACCAATGAATTTATGTTCAAAGTTTCACTGTACGTCTCTAATTTTAGGCCATGGCCAAGCCCTAAGTTAGCTATATTTTAGGTCGTTCCTCCTCCTCACTACTGCACCATTTTTTAAGTAGTTTTTGATCCTGTGTCGCATTACTAATGGGGCCCATCCCTAACCTGTTATGCTAGTGAATTTAATTCGTACTTTATTTAAAAACATATTTATAAAAGGTAAAAACAAGCATATCATGGATCATGAAATTGTTGACATCAAGAATATCTCAAAATATGAAAAAAATTTGAGATCTCACACCATTTTGGTAGATCTAAGTCAAAATAAGGGGTTGGTTTAGGATGTATGCTTTTGAACCTAATGGTAACAACATTTTTGTTGCATTCATGCTAAAATTTCAATGTTATAATACTTATGAACATGAACCTTGATTCAAGGCTCCACAAATATCTTGACCTTGAGTTAAGTGCCTTAAAGCTTATGGCGACTTCCGAGATACCTACGCAAATAAGCCACCACTTTCTCAAATCACTTGAAGGATTACCAACTCGAGGTATCGTGATTGACATCGTGTACGTAGCTTTTCAATATTCGCCCATCTTAGAACTATAAGTGAGGAAGAAATCTTCAGAAATAAGTTGCTTTAAGACAAATCCCGCTAAAAATTTTTGAACTGCATCTATTTTATGTTAAATTTAATTTTAGACCTTCCATAAAATAAAATATTACTAATCTTCATGTTTTTGATAATGGATAAATAGATAAGAGATTATTGACGAAGTCTCACATGAAGAGAACTTAGGAGCTACATCGACAACAATGTTTGTTTGATGACTCTCCGAGATGGCAAAATCGGTCCCTAAAACTATTGGAAATATTAGAGAATTTGTATAATTTACATGATAGTTTCAAGAGAAAAAAAATTGTGTTAATAAATTGACAATTAGTCATAAAATGGGAACTAGGGAAAATCCACAATGTGTTAATTTAGGAGAGAATTTTTTTCCCAAAGAAAGCAATATATTTATGAGTTTTTTCAGAAATACAAAGATTTATTTTTCAGATGTATGATGATCTCAATGCCTTTCATACAAACATCATCGCAAGACATTACCCTTATAAAGTCCTAGAGGAAACCCTTTCAACAAAAACTTAGAACAATGCAATGCATCTCGAGTTTGTAGTTAAACATGAGCTTAATAAACTCCTATCAAATTTAAAATTATTTTTCCTCTGCACGACACACTTAGTGGGTAAAAAAATTAATGCTTGTTAGTAAAAATAATGGTGATATTCATATTTTCATAGACTTCAAAAAAATTGTAAGGCTTGTAAAAAGGATCATTACTCGATCCCATCAAGGTAATAAATACTTTAGTGTGTTCCGAGATTTGAGATGTTGTCCTTATTATATGAGCCTTTACACGAGAACCTAAGTTTAATGAATTTCATCGATCAACTTAATACAACATTTTTAACCCCTGGGGGAACTTTTCACCGATAGGAAATTACTTTGGCTTGTCAACGCCATAAAAACCTTTCTAGCTACGATGGACATCACTTTCGTAGGCTTATTAATGAATCTATGGTTATATACTTAGATGGTTTCACTATTTTCTCAAAAACATAAGCATAAAGTCATTTTCTGAAAATTGAAAAGTAGGTTTATGTGATGTATAATATTAGAATTTCACCTAAAAATTCATTTTTAGATTTAGGATGTATTGTTTTTTAAAGATGAGATTATGATTGAGTATCGAGAGAAAACAAGCTTTCATTCTCATCCTCCTAATTATAAAACAAGTGTACACTTATGTAAAAATTGGTTTTTTGAGAGGCTTCATCCCAGACATTTTCATATATTGTTAAACCTCGAGACTTAATAAAAAAATTGTTGTTTTAGGAGGGTGAACCATAAAAGGGTTTTTGTCACTATAAAAAATGCCATTACAAAATCATTCTCTCTCATTAGTGTTGAATTCGCTAAAGAGTTTCTTTTGTATGTTTTTGTTGCAATACAACGCAAAGGCGTTGCATTACACAAAAAGTTGATTTAGCTACATAAAGGAATAGTATATAGTTAGTGAGGGAAAATGGAGACATAACAACAAAATAATTTTAAATAATGGAAAAAGAGATGAAAGTGAAGTGGGACAACTTGATGAAATTCTCTAGACCGTTGATGCTTATTCTCGCAAACAAACTCGCATTCATGTATGGGAAAATAGAAAATTCGTGATAAAGAAAGTGAATAAAATGCAATTTTTTATGGCTTGTGGGTGCCAACTCAAGCCGAGCTCTCTAATAAAGATGAGAGGGGAAGGCTTTGACCATACTGAATTTTTCTCTTACTCTATTACTCTCATACAAATGAAGAACTACAATAGCAAACTAAAATCAAAGACTTAAACAACAATGCAGAAACTATCAAAAGTTAGGCTACCTGAACTATGAAGCCAAATTCAAATAAAATGTCAACAACAAAAAAAGAAGCTAAATGATAGAAAGAAAGAATAAAAAACATCGAAGATGAGTGATATGACACCAACCCATGAGCTCAACTCTCTAGAACTATATCAATAAAATGGAATCTTCTAATCATTTCATAAAGAACACTGTTATATCCATCAAAGTTTTAATAGAGCCCTCATGATTTACAACAAAACTTTGAATCCAATGGAATTGAAGTCAAACCCTAATTAGTTTAATCATATTTATTTTATCCTAGTGGTAGCTACCAACAACCCCAAAACATAGTGATTGATTCCACTTTGAGTCCAGCAACCATCGATTGAGTGTAATTTGTCTTCAATTTGTTTAAGGGCCGATAGTTAAGGAGGGTGCAAAACCCCCTTGAATCTATCCAATATTTCTCCATAATTTCCGGGCATTGTGCTCATTTATTATCCAATCATGATCTTGAAAAGCAAGGGTGGAAAAGTCCTAAATCATAGCTTTCTCCAACTGCTGAATCCAAATAATATTCTCACAATATTCTACAAAAATAACCAATATTGCCAAAATATGAAATTAAGTTTAAACCTTCCTAAGAAAATATTGCTGAAGCATAAGAAACATTATTAAGTGTAATGATAGATTTAATATATTCTTATGCATGAGAGGTAGGCCCCAAAGTTATATACATTAATTTATGTCTAATTTAGAGTGCCCATCATCACCCCTTCCTGAAATTGTTTTCATCCTCCCAGAAATGTATTCATTCACTTTATGGGTCTTTTTCACATGCCGGCTTATTTTTCTATTTGAGTGGGTCATGCCATTCTCCTGCTAATCTTTCTGCTATTATTCTTGATGCAATTATTTCATGTGCTTCATGGAGGTCCTTAGATGCCTTGGGCAAATCTATTTTTCATGCAAAGAGGTGGATCCACCAATTATTTGATTTTTTTTCTTCTTTTTTTTTTTTCTTTATTGCATGCAGCAACTCACGCTCTTTTTTCTCGTGAACCGAGTTCACCCTTGGTTACCTCACACTCTGTCCCATATTAGAATGAGCTTACCACCTACCTTCTATCATTTTTGCTTTTGTCTTGTTCCTTTCCTTGGTGGAAAAGTGATGCTAGTTAAGTGATAAGGTTGAGGTTGTTGTGCTACTAATTTTGGCTATATAAAAAAATCCTTCCTTCTCACACTTTTTAATGTTTCTTATTAATATAAAATAGATTCAAAGAAAGGAAGGTCGACGAAAGATAATTAAGACTTACCATTGATTGTTTTTTTGCATGTGATATCAAAGTTGTCACTTAAGTGTTTTGTGGCAATCTACTTGAGTCTTTGGAGCTCTGACACACATGAGAAATCCAAGTTTGACGACTAGATTAAAGTGTTGACCAAACTTATTTTTTAAAACAACTTTGTTTTTCTTAATTTTGAAAATTTGGAGATATATGCATTGATTAGAGACAAGAGCACATGGATAAATGCGATTTTTTTAAAAGGTCATGTCATTTTACCAATGTGTTTTCCATCAGTAGGTCTGCCTAGGCACCCTGTGTTATGAAGGTTTCACCTAGGACATTTTTTTTTTTTTTAATTTTTTTTAATTTTTTTCAACCCAATGACTTTCATGGAGGTTTTCAATTATGAGCCAATCCCAAACGCCTGTGTAGGGCTATTAGATTTATTCTTTCCCTTTTTTTTTTTTCACTTTCCTACTCTACTGAAATAAAAACCTTTAAACATAGGAATACTCAATGGAGCCATGTAACATACCAATAAGATGACAAATCATGTGCACAATTGGAATACATGTTCTGACATAAAAATTTCGAATATGGGAAATGAATTTCTAACCGGGGATTGTATCAACATTATTGGAGAAGAGTGTTACAACTTAATGGATGTTGCTTGAACCAGTATGTTAACATACGTGATGTCTTTGGTCCACCTCATTGAAAGTTGGACTACCTTGTATGTATTCTTTCATTATGACATTAAAATCTTTCCTTCTTTACCGATTGTTCACTTGAACACATGGAGGAAATGTTGCAAATATGCGTAAAATTGTATCCATTTTAAATGCTCTTCATATATCAACTATACTTTGATATTTTTATCTCCTCATTTGGATCTTCTTCTTCTTGATGTTGTCCTTCAATGGCATTGATAAAATATCTTCAGTAACATGTTTCTTGAACTAATATGAAGACCATTTAGATCAAGAGGATATGTTTGGTGTTTGTACCCCAACACCGTAAGTAGTTGAGAGGATTTTGGTGTGGGTTTCGAAATGGTGGTACATGGTTGAGTAAAGGTGATATGAGATGGATGTGGTTGAGGCTGTGGTTGTGGTGGAGGCAGGTGATATCATGAATAAAAGGGGATATGGCTGACGGAAATATCGAGGATTTTGAGGATTTTCCCAATAAGGTCCTTTCCAATCATGCTTCCAAGATTGGGTTTGAGGTTGAGATGGTTGGTTGCCGTCAAGGAGGAGGTGTGTCCCAATTAGTTTTGAGATGGATGTGAATAATATTGAAATTTTTAAGTAGGTCTTTTCATCATATCAAGTTGACTTGGTTGCAAGGGTATCCTTGGAGCTACAACATAGCTTTGGTGATTTCCTCACCCATTTTATTCCCTGGTAAACTCTTTAAACCTTGGGAATGATGAACAAAATTTAGTAGCATATGATTCCTAAATGGAGAACAAAAATATCAACATCTTCTTTTTTCTCTATTTTCCATTCTTAACATTTCTACTTGTTCACTTAGATTGCTAAGAAATTTTGTTTTAAAGTTATCAAGAAAATTCCTTACCTTACCTCGCCGAGCCCATTTATTATAGATGATAGGGGGAAGGCTTGACCACACCTTTAATTTTTCTCTACTCTCTATTATGATTGTAAGAAAATGAATAAATACAAAAGGAAAGTGAAAGCAAAGACTAAACAAAATGAAACCCGTGGTTAAAGCACGATGAAGAATAAACCAACAAATGGCAGAATAAAATTAGCTAAATACCGTAAAGGAAAGAATAACAACAATGAGAAGTCGAGGAACATGGGTTGGATCCTAACCCACAAGCCTAATTTTCAGAAATACATCAATAAAATGGCATCTCTCTACTCATTTACATAAAGAATGAACCTGTTATACATTCATCAAAGTTTTAACAATAGCCTCATGGCTTTGCTGCATAAAAAACTTGGAATCTAATGGAATGGAATGGAAGTTGACCCATCAGCTCTGACTCATATTTTCATCTCAAAGGAAGCAACAAGTTCTCAAAACATATTGATTGAGTCCACTTTGACCTGCTAAACCACGATTATGTGCATCATCTTCTGGGCTTTTGATCGTCGCCTTTGATAGTTAAGGAGGATGGAAAATCCCTGAATATTCCAAGTTTTTCCATACCGACATTGTGCTCATTTATTATCTAATCTGATCTTCCAAAGGGTAGGGTGAAAGTCTCCTTAATCATCTCCTTCTCACAACTGCGTAACTTCAGTGTAATCACTTAAAGATTCTCATAATATTCTACAAAAACAACCAATATTAGTATTAAATATGCAATTACCTTTAAACCTTCCTAGAAAATAATAAAGCATAAGAAAACAATATTTAAGTGTAGGAAGAGAGTCAATATATCCTTTTTTAAAAATAAGAGAGTTGATAAATTAAGAAAGGTTAGATGGGCCTTAATTTATGTATAAGTTAGAAGCCCATCACACACTTGTACCAAAAAAATCCCTCTATAGATCTGAAATATGTTTGTTGGCATACAATTCTACCAAAACAACCAAATTTTTCCAAGTATACATGGCATCCAAACTAATCATTAGGGAAATCCAACTTTTAGGAAGAATCAACCTACAGTCTTCAGATTGGAAACCATCATATGGTTTTATCAAAGTTCACTACCGACAAGCCTTCAACATATGAGTTTTAATTTCCTGAAGGCATACATTCTTTGTAGGATAACCAAGAACATATTGTATCATTTTACATAAAAACTGAACTATCTGGAGTAATGTGAGTATATTGCATCTAATTTATCCTATTAAGCACCAATTTAGAAACCAATTTGTAAAAATAATTACATAATGAAATTGGTCTGAAATATGAAAAGGATGATGTATTAAAAATTTTAAGTAATAAAAGTGATGAAATTTTTATTTATAACAATTGAGTTGTATCCTATAGCATCATTTTATTTTTTCCTATTTCAAAGAGACTAAAACCCCGTGTTATCATATAAGTAGAGAAACAACCAACCATCCTTCCATTCCTAGGTTTTTTCCCATCGCCAATGATTTCATAACCTTTCAGTTATTCCATTGAAATCAATTTATCCATAACCTCACGATAGACTCTCATTCATCATGGTGAAATGGATAGTAGGTCTTAACCGTTTGGCATGTTGGTTTGCATTCCATAGCCCTAAACTATTTTGTAAAAAAGAGATCTTCCTCCTTTCCTAATATCCTTGTGTTAACTAAGAATCTTTCTCTTTATTTCTCTAATATACCATATAGTGTTTTCATTTTCCTTTTTGTGAACTTCTTATTAATGGGAAATATAAATTGTACCTCTCACTTAATGAACAAAATAAATACGTATAATGGTGGAGAATTTTTAAGTCAATTCTCTAATCCTTTTTAACGCCCTAACCACTAATTTTCTTTTTCCTCTTGAACAATATACCGTACTCCTAATTGCCACCACCATTCGTATATACTTGTTTCGACCAAATTAATACAGTCTTATGGAATGTAGTTTCCTGGCTTTCCTTTTTATATGTGTATCTTTGACTGAATTATTTTAGCTTTGATTTATTCTTTTCCATGCTTTTTTATGGCTTATGTTGTACATACATATATATTCACATATCTACTCGTACACACACATGGTTGATATATTTACACCTGTTCATAGATATTATCCACATATATCAATTATATCCACACTCCTTTTGTAGAGCTCACCACATATGTTTTGATTTCACGTATTCTACGTGCCTACCCATGGAATATGGCAGGCAGCTTATTTTTAAGTCCCTACTGTTTCCAAGCTATGAGGCTATGGCCAGACACCAACATTCCGAATGATTTAATTCGATTTATGTCATTTCTCATTTATCGTTCATATGCATTCGGGGCAGCAACCTTGCGGCCATGGTTTTAATGGTATAATTGGATTTGCCACCTTATCACTGAAGGTGGGGATCTCCAGCAACCTTCCGCTATGACAATTTTTTTGAAGGGAACAGACCTACATTGAAGTTATCGTCCTTATTTTGTTACGTTGGCAAGTTGGAATTAATATGGTGAGATTGGTGTCGCTCAGCTCGTCGACTAGGCTTCAACATTATGTGGATTTAAAGTATGAGTTGTTATCCTCGACCCGTGTTGGTCACGTCTAAATGCATGATTGGTGACACATTTTGTATTGTAAATACATTTGTCATGAATACGTTTACCTGGACAATTTGAAGTACCGCAATCGTATCTTCAATGGATTTTTATTTATGATTTGACCAGTAATGCTTTCGATTTTTCCCAATTCGATCCTCTGTAGGTATCCCATTGATTTGGTGACACTTGGATGTAGAGATGCTCAAATTAGATAGGTTTTTTACCATTTGGGTTTAATGAATCGTATTAACTTCTGGAGTTGTCAATTGAAGTGTTCTTTTTCTCTTCATTTTTTCTTGATCAACTCCTGGTGTTTATACTCTGCTCAATTGGGGAAACAAGACGTCAAGCTCTTTCTGGCTTCTGAGCGTAACCATTATTTCGTTTCATCGTCCTTCAGGTATATGAATTTCATCATTCGGTTTTTTTTATTTATCCCATCTTTTAATTTTAAAAAAAAATCCATCTCGGCCACCCATAATTCATCCTCCTGTTGATTATCGTTCTGTTATATTGTCTTGGTATTTATTCTATCGTTTCTTGTTAAGTTCTGCGCTAATATTAAACCCTTGATGGGTAGGAAATTATTCTTCTCATGTCTTCCGTGACTGTGTTAATTTTATTCGCCGAGTTGTCTTGGCTCTCAGTGAGAAATCACTACACAGGTAAGCCATCGATTCATTGGAAATAATTTATTCTAGGTTTGTTTTTGTTCCGGTGAGCATTTTTATAATACTCATGTATCCTTTATACAGGTCGTATTTGGTGACAGAGTCTTCAAACCTCAAAGTTAAACCTTATTTTGATGCTCATTTAGAACATACTATATTCTGAAGTACCCTCATATCATCTTGTTGTAATGATCTCTTACATTTCCCTCATTTTTGTTGCAGGTAGGGTTGAATCTCGTCGAGGGTTTTCTTCAGTGGTATTTGATGGATTTATAATTCCCTCGACTTGACGTCATTATATCTTGGAATTTCAGGTCAGTATCAACGCGTCCTTAGTCAGAGCATGACAAAGCTCGCTCGTTGTTGTTGTACAAAATTTGTCTAGACAATTCGTGTTTTTATTGTCGTAAAGATTTTCTATTGTAGTAATAACTTATGCCCGAGACTAGGACTGTTAACAATTTTTTATTCGGGTGATGAAATTCCTGGAATAACTAAATTCTGTAATGTTATTATGAACCCACGATAGCCTTAATCCGCAAGTGGTTTTAGAATTTGATATATATTTTTATCTACTATCCGTCTCTGTTATTAGTGACAGATCAATAGTTTCCAGGTTATTATCTTTATGATAATACTCATGTTAAATATTTTTCCCTTCAGTAATTATCTGCCTAAATTTGAGTGAAGAATTTTATAAGTTCACCAGTCTTAATTTTTCCTTCTATTTCTCATCATTATAATAACATAAAGGAATGTAAGTCTGTTTGTTGCAAGAATGTTTCAAGTTTAAAATTCTGCAGTGAGTGAGAAGTTACAATTTCCACAGAGTGCATAATTTGATATGTATTATATAACTCCCATAGTGGACTCTCTTTATACTCCTTAGTTGAAGGTTCCATTGTACTAGTCACTTATGTCACTCATAATAATTTCTGCAACTATAAGCATATAATATTTCTTAGTATAATAGTTTCAGTATAACTAGTATTTAAACTAATACTCTTAACTGGCAAATTATACAGATCTAGTGGGGAATATATTTGTTACCTTTCACAGCTTATATAGTTTGCATGCATTTTATAGAAATTCACATGCACAACTTAATGTTCTAGTGAGTATTCGGTTTGAACATGTTAGTCATACACCAGTTTATATATAATTCTTAGACCATAATTATTTGCAAGTTTAGTAGGCATGTTTAGCTCTATTTTTCTTTGCTATCTGAATATATATGTATCACTAAAATCGATACTCCTCCATTCTATCCTTATTACAGAGGGCAATTTATAGATAGACATGTTATTTTGGAACTCTACAGGTCTGTTCTTCACTTAGTTAATTCAATAGATCTATAGATCTGCACTGTATGTACTTAATTCCTCCTACACACATATTTTGGGTTTCCCTAGTGTTCACTGAATTAATTCTATTTTTAACAGAAATAGATTAAAGTTACACAGTTTAGGAATCATGAGGTCACATAAATCTCGAGATTTAAACGAGGATTGGTTTAGAGCTTCTGGCTGTTTTTTCCTCATAATTCTGGTTCCGACAACTATGTAGGACTGAGAGGATTTAATTCCTTCACAGTTCTGTAAATGTATGGAACACCCAGTACAAACAATAAAAAAACACTACAATAAATATGCAGTTATAGTCACTAACTCAACACCTAGCACAATTAAATTTTCCATCATTCATAACCACTGTGAGCATACCGCTTTGGTACTTGACCAGTCCTCCCAACCATAGAGTCCCTCTCTCTCCAGAACTCACCCCCGAGCTGAGATCACTTCCATTCCAAACCAACCTCTAATCTGTTCAAGAATAGCTTATTTAAGCTTTTCCTCCCCAAAGCCTGTTTCTAATTCTGCGTCCAGAATATCAGGATGCTTTTGTTCATGTTTTCCTAGGCTTCCCTATTTAGGGATCTTTAAAGCTGCTTTCTTCCTTTCCCAACATTTTACCTTTTCCCAACTACTCTCCACCTCATTAGGGAAACTAGATTTTTCCTCAAAATCTAATTTGGAAATAAATTCTTTCAAGGATTTTTGAAAGATTTTTGGGGAATTATTTGCCTCCATCCATCCTCATGGATTTAGCAAGTGATCTCACAATTCTCATTTGGTCAATTTGCATGGCATTATTTATTTAATTTCCATAATGAAATATTTAATTACATCCACAATTACTTATCCATTGGGGTCCACTCCCCTTTCGATTTAAAGTTCAAATGTCTAGCTTTGCAACCAAAAAAACATAAAGTAGGGGTGTTACATATTCCCCCTATGAAAGCAAACACCATCCTCGGTGTTGACATCTAGCTAATAGAGTTCATTTTCTAAACAAAAATAGATATTTTTCCATCATTTCAGCTTCTCTTTCCCAAGTAGCTTCTTCAGTAGTAAAGTGCTTCCACTGCACCTTTACTCTTGCTACCGTTTGATTCCTCAATTCAATTTCTTCCCGCTCGAATATTTGAAGCGGCTCTGGGAGGAACTCCCCTTTTTGTTCCACCTGTATCACATTCCAATAAAAAATGTGAGAAGCATCATGTATATATCTTTTTAATAATGAAACATGAAACACATCATGAACTTTAACATGGGGCAGTAATGCTAGCTTGTAAGCCACTGGTCCCACCCTTTCTAACACTTCAAAAGGCCCACAATATCTAGGAGCCAATTTTTCACAACTTCCAGCATAAAGTGTGCTCTTTTTGGGTTTAATACGCAAATACACATGTTCCCCCACTTTGAATTCTCGATGTATCCTCCTCTTATAAGCATAATTTTTCTGGCGATCTTGTGTTGTCTTGATGTTTCTTTGTATTTGATTAACAATTATTTCCATCTCTTGTAAAGCATCTGGTCCCAACATTAGCTTATCCTCAGGTTGGCTCCAGCTCAAAGGAGTATGACATTTCCTTCCATAGAGTGCTTCAAATGGACTCATTTTGATAGAGGATTGATAGCTGTTATTATAGGAAAATTCAGCTAAATGCAAGTAATCTTCCCATTTTGATGGTCTATCCATCACATACATTCTCAACATATCTTCCAAAATCTGATTTGTTCTCTCTGTCTGACCTTCTGTCTGTGGGTGATATGCAGTGCTAAAATTCAGTTTAGTGCCCATGCCCCCAAATAGACCTTTCCAAAAGGCTGGCGTGAACTTGGCATCTCTGTCTGAAATAATCATCTTCGGGACCCCATGTAGCCTTACTACTTCCTTCAGGAACACATCCGCTACCTCGGCTATCCCAAAAGTAGATTTCACAGGTATTAAATGTGTAGCTTTTGTTAACATGTCCACTACTACCATCACTAAGTCGTGCTGATATTTGGTTTTGGGTAACCCTGTTATAAAATCTATAGAAACTGTGTCCCATTTCCATTCTGCAATCGACAAAGGATTTAGAAGACCAACAGGATGTTCATGTTCAAATTTAACTAGTTGACACTCGATGCACCTAGCTAAATATTCTTCTACATCTCTTTTCATTCCTAGACAAAACAACTTCTTTTTCAAAGTTGTTAGCATTTTCTAATATCCATGATGCCCTGCATATGGCTGTTTGTGATATTCATATAGGATTTATTTTTTCAAGGTTTCCACATTGGGGATATACAACCTATTTTTGTAGCAGATCAGCTCTTTTTGGTTTTGAGTGTTGTCAACCATCTCCTGGTTTTCTACTTTTTTCACTATATCTTCTAAATCAAAATTAACACTACTTCCAATACTGTTTATATTTTGACAAGCATTTCTGCTCAAGGCATCAGCAATTTTATTTTCTTTTCCTCTGATCTATTTTATGTCCATATCAAATTCACTCAGAAGAGACAGCCATTTGGCCTATCTAGCATTCAAATCAGTTTGGGAAAAGAAATATTTAAGACTAATATGATCAGTCATCAATGTAAATTTTCTTCCAAGAAGATAATGTCGCCACATCTGCAAGGCATGAATAACAGCAGCCAATTCCAAATCATATGCACTATAGTTATGTTCATGTGTCTTCAGTTTCCTAGACTCATATGAAATAACCGAATTTTCTTGCAACAACACTCCTCCTAGCCCCTCTCTACATGCATCTGTACACACAACAAATTCTTTGTCAGGATCTGCAATCTTCAGTATAGGGGCTGTGGTGAGTTTTACTTTCAATTGTTCAAAATTGTTCTTGCATTTTTCTGTCCACTCAAATTTGACACCTTTTCTTTGTAACGAAGTTATGGGATATGCTATTGCAGAAAATATTTCCATAATCTACGATAATAACCTACAATCCCCATGAACGATCTCACTGATGAAACATCAGTTGGCACCGGCCATTCTCTAATATCTTTTATATTTTCGGGGTCAACAACCAACCCTTTTTCAGAAATAATATGACCCAAGTATTGGATCTTATCCTTATAGAATTTACATTTACTGAATTTGGCATATAACTGGTTATCTTTCAGAGTTTGCAACACTATCCTCAAGTGCTCTTTGTGCTCCTCCTCACTTTTTGAGTAAACTAAAATGTCATCTATGAACACTAGTACGAATTTATCCAAGTGCTTGTTTAACACATTGTTCATTAAACACATAAAGGTGGCAGGAGCATTTTTCAAACCGAAAGGTAGGAATACAAATTCATAGTGACCATACCTGGTTCGAAAAGCTATTTTACTAATGTCTTCTTCCTTAATTCTGAGATGGTGATAACCAGTCCTTAGATCAATCTTAGAAAATACTGAAGCTCCTCTTACCTGATCAAAAAGATCATCAATTCGGGGCAAAGGGTATCTGTTTTTAATTGTCAACTTAAAGGCGATAGTCAATGCACATTCTAAAGGTTCCATCCTTATTTTTCACGAATAGCACTGGTGCTCCCCAAGGAGACACACTTGGTTGTATATAACCTTTATTCAACAATTCTTGCAATTTCATTTTCACCTCCATGAGATCAGGGGGACTCATTCGATAAGGGGCTCAGGAAACAGGTGTTGCTCCCGGCACCAAATCGATTGAAAAGTCAATCTCTCTTTTGGGGGGAATATGAGGAATCTCATCTGGAAAGACTTCCTTAAACTCTCTCACCACTGGCAAGGTATCCAGCAGGTTTTCTTTAGGTTGCTGTTTTATTTTTTCAACATGTACTGCATAAACTTGATATCCTTTCCTAGTTGTTCTTTTTAATTACAATGCTGATATTTGTCTTACAGAGATGGGTTTTGGTTTTCCCTTGAGAATAAAAGGTTTCCCTTCTTCATCTATGCAATGCAGATTTTTATCCCAACAATTCATCATAACCTTCCTCTTTTCCAGCCAGTCCATTCCTATCAGCAAGTCATATGAGCCTAAGGGCGGAATGTTTAAGTTCACTTCTGTTTGAAAATCATTTAATTTAATTGTTGTTTGAGGTAACTTATGATTTACCTTCCTCTTGGTACCAGTGGCTAACTAGACCAACCAAGACTGCTGAAATTTTTCAATTTTGAGATTGCATTTTTCTACAATTTTTGGACTAATGTAACTCAAAGAAGCACCCGGATGAATTAAAACTATAACAGATTGGTCAGCAATCTTACCTTCCATCTCAACCATGGTAGCTTGGTGTTTTGCTTGTCGATTCTTTAAGGCTGCACTGATAGTGGGTATATTTCTTTCTATGTCATTTACTATGGTAGCTTCTTGATCTCTCATAATCATCTGAATATTTCGGTAGGGACAATCCCTCAAGAGATGAGGTTCTCCACAGCCCCAACATTTCAGAGGCTCCCTCATTTTAATTGTGCCATCCTTCTTATTTTCTCCATCTAATTGTTTGGAACCAACTTGGGACTTTGCAGTTTGCTTTCCTTTGGTTTATTAAATTTTTTCCGTTGATGATCCCTACCAAAATTCTTTAAGTAAGCTATTTTTTGTTTCTTTCCTTTGATTTCACCCCTGTTTATCTAGCCTTTTCTAGGCTCACTCTTTCCTTTAAACTGCTGATAGAATAATATTGCTTTCCTCACTGCCTCGTCCATAGTTTTTGGGTTATCAAACTCGATTTTCTCTTTGTACATAGTAGGCAAATAGTTCAAAAACCTTTGCACCTTTTCCTTCTCTTCTCGAATGTAAGGGACCTATCTTAGTAGATTTGTAAACTTGGTGACAAACTCATCAATAGTGAGTTGTCCCAGTCTAAGCTCATGAAATTCCTTTGATTTATCATCATAATAACGTTCACTTAAATAGCGGTTTTTAAACGACATGTTTCAAATATTCATAGACCTAGAAATAATTAAATAATTTTTTCAACAACGAACTGACATCTTCCTCCTTCTCCATCATAGGAGGGAGTTTTGATCTTTCGAAATCCCACAGCAATTCCTTTTTCTATATCTTACGATACCCTAACGACACATCATCTTCTCGAAATCATCATTCTTCCTCTTCCCGGAACCTTCACCCTCTTGGTTGTTGTGATTAATTCTACATTAGTCTTTCTGCTCCTCCTTTGGCTGTGTGATAAATCGTCCCGGCTTCTTAGCTCAGCCATTTCTCGTTGCAAACTGTGCAACATAGCCATCACTGGAGCATAGGGATCTGGTGTATTATCTTCCTCACGCAGATCAACATAAATTTCATCACTTCCAGCCATTGGAATTGTCTGTTTCAGCACCACACTATACACTAAACAACACAGATCAGAATTTTTTTATTTTTTTTTCAACAATAAATAATTTATACAGTGAGCACACAACAACAGTGAGCACAACAACAACAACCCAGTTTTATGTAACATGGGCTTTGATACCATTTATAACGTCTCCTCTTATCCACTCAATTTATTTATTTTTTCTCTTGGAATAATATAATTTTGTACTCTTGATTACCACCGCCATTCAGATATACCATCGAATTCCAATAATTATGAAATTCTATGGAACAGAGTTTCCTATTTTTATATGGGTATCTTTGATAACCTATTTTAGCTTTGATTTATTCTTCCCATAATATTTTTGGTGGCTTATGTTGTACACATATATATCAGTATATCTACTGTACACACCTATGGTTGATATATTTACCCTTTTCCATAGAATATATCCATATATATCAATTATATCCACACTCCTTTATAGAGCTCACCACACATATGTTTAGGATTTCATTTTCATATTCTTATGGTTGCATAGTGAATATGTTATGCAATTATTGTTAAGTCATTGTACCATTTCCCTAAGCTATGAAGTTATGGCTGGACATCGAATTATCCAACGTTCTATATGATTTAATTCAATTTATACCCTTTCTCATTTATCATTCCTATGCGTTCAGTCTAGCCTCGCGGCCATGGTTTAATGGTATAATTTATCGTACCTCTGTCACCATGGAGATCTCATGTACTTTCCGCTATGACAATTTTTTTTTGGGAATAGACGACATTGAAGTTGTCGTACTTATTTTGCTACGTTGGCAAGTTGGAATTAATATGGTGAGTATTGGATAACTCGTCGAGATTTCCACGTCGACTAGGGCTCATGGCATTCTGTGGATTTAAATTCTGAGTTGTTTTCCCTCGACCCGTGTTGGTCACGTCAAAACGCAACAATTGCGCATTTACATTTTTATATTTGTGACACATATCCGCTCATTAATCACGCCGGTACTGGGATACGATTTGGAAGTACCGTGTAATCGATTTCAATGGATTTTTATTTATTACTTGGACGACAGTGCAATGGTTTTCGATTTTTCCCCAATTCGATCCATGAGTATCCCATTGATCTGGTGACACTTGGACGGTGGAGATGCTTCAGATCAGATAGGGTTTTACTAGTTTGGTTTAATGAATCGTATTAACTTCTGGAGTTGTGAATTGAAGTGTTCTTTTGCTCTTCATTTTTTCTTGATCAACTCCTGGTGTTCATACTCTGCTCAATTGGGGAAACGAGACGTCAAGCTCTTTCCAGCTTCTGAGTGTAACCATTCCTTCATTTCATCGTCCTTCAGGTATATGAATTTCATCGTTCAGTTTGTTTTATTTATCCCATCATTTAATTTAAAACAAAAACCATCTTAGCCACCCATAATTCATCCTCCTGTTGATTATCGTTCAACTATATTGGCTTGGTATTTATTCTATAATTTCTTGTTAAGTTCTGTGCTAATATTAAACCCTTGATGGGTAGGAAATTCTTCTTCTCATGTCTTCCGTGACCGTGTTCGTTTTATTCGCCGAGTTGTCCTGGCTCTCACCGAGAAATCACTACACAGGTAAGCCATCGATTCGTTGGAAATAGTTTATCCTGGGTTTGTTTTTGTTATGGTGAGCATTTTTACAATACTCATGTATCCTTTATACAGGACGTATTTGGTGATAGAGTCTTCAACTCTCAAAGGTAACCCTTATTCTGATGCTCAGTTCGAACATACTATATTTTGAAGTACCCTCATATCGTCTTGTTGTAATGATCTCTTACGTTGCCCTCATTTTTGTTGCAGGTAGGTTCGAATCTCATCGAGGGTTTTCTTCAGTGGTATTTTATGGGTTTATAATTCACTCAACTTGACATCGTTATATCTTGGAATTTCAGGTCGGTGTCAACGCGTCCTTAGTCAGAGCATGACCAAGCTCGCTCGTTGTTGTTATATACAAAATTTGTCTAGACAATTCGAGTTTTTATTGTCGTAAAAGTTTCTACTATAGTAATAAATTATGCTCGAGACTGGGACTGATAACAATTTTTAATTCGGGTGATGAAATTCCCGGAATAATTAAATTTTGTAATGTGATTATGAACCCATGATAGCCTTACTCCGCAAGTGGTTTTCAAAATTTGATATACATTTTTATCTACTATTCGTCTCTGTTATTAGTGACAGATCAATAGTTTCTAGATTATTATCTTTATGCTAATACTCATGTTAAATATTTTTCCCTTCAGTAATTATCTGCCTAAATTTGAGTGAGGAATTTTATAAGTTCACCAGTCTTAATTTTTCCTTCTATTTCTCATCATTATAATAACATAAAAGAATGTAAGTCTGTTTGTTGCAAGAATGTTTCAAGTTTAAAATTCTGCAGTGAGTGAGAAGTTACAATTTCCACAGAGTCCATAATTTCATATTTATTATATAACTCCCACAGTGGACTCTCTTTATACTCCTTAGTTGAAGGTTCCATTGTACTAGTCACTTCTGTCACTCATAATAATTTCTGCAACTATAAACATATAATCTTACTTAGTATAATAGTTTCAGTATATCTAGTATTTAAACTAATACTCTTAACTGGCAAATTATACAGATCTGGTGGGGAAAATATTTGTTACCTTTCACAGCTTATATAGTTTGCATGCATTTTATAGAAATTCACATGCACAGATTAATGTTCTAGTGAGTATTCGATTTGAACATGTTAGTCATACACCAGTTTTATATATAATTCTCAGACCATAATTATTTGCAATTTTAGTAGGCTTGTTTAGCTCTGTTTTTCTTTTCTATCTGAATATATATGTATCACTAAAATATATACTCATCCATTCTATCCTCATTACAGAGGGAAATTTATAGATAGACATGCATTGTTATTTTGGAACTCTACAGGTCTATTCTTCACTTAGTTAATTCAATAGATCTATAGATCTGCACTGTATGTACTTAATTCCTCCTACACACATATCTTGGGTTTCCCTAGTGTTCACTGAATTAATTATATTTTTAACAGAAACGGATTAAAGTTACACAGTTTAGGAATCATGAGGTCACATAAATCTCCAGATTTAAACCAGGACTGGTTTAGAGCTTCTGGCTGGTTTTTCCTCATAATTCTGGTTCCTACAACTATGCAGGACTGAGAGGATTTAATTCCTCCACAATTCTGTAAATGTATGGAACACCCAGTACAAACAATAAAAAAACACTACATAAATATGCAGTTATAGTCACTAACTTAACACGTCGCACAATTAAATTTTCCATCATTCATAACCACTGTGAGCATACCACTTTGGTACTTGACCAGTCCTCCCAACCGTAGAGTCCCTCTATCTCCAGAACTCACCCCCGAGCTGAGATCACTTCCATTCCAGACCAACCTCTAATCTGTTCAGGAATAGCTTATTTAAGCTTTTTCTCCCCAAATCCTATTTCTAATTCTGCGTCCAAAATATCAGGATGATTTTCTTCCTATTTTCCTAGGCTTCCCTATTTATGGATCTTTAAAGCTGCTTTCTACCTTTCCCAGCTTTTTACCTCTTCCCAACTTCTCTCCACCTCATTGGGGAAACTATATTTTTCCTCAAAATCTAATTTGGAAATAAATTCTTTCAAGGATTTTTGAAAGATTTTTGGGGAATTATTTGCCTCCATCCATCCTCATGGATTTAGCAAGTGATCTCACAATTATCATTTGGTCAATCTGCACAGCATTATTTAATTTAATTTCCATAATGAAATATTTAATTACATCCACAATTACTTATCCATTGGGGTCCACTCCCTTTTGTATTTAAAGTTAAAATGTCTAGCTTTGAAAACAAAAAACATAAACTAGGGGTGTTACATATTCCGCCTATGAAAGCAAACACCATCCTCGGTGTTGACATCTAGCTACTAGAGTTCATTTTATAAATAAAAATGGATATTTTTCCATCATTTTAGCTTCTCTTTTCTAGGTAGCTTCTTCAGCAGTAAAGTGCTTCCACTCCACCTTTAATCTTGCTACCATTCTATTCCTCAATTCAATTTCTTCCCTCTCCAATATTTGAAGTGGCTCTGGGAGGAACTCCCCTTCTGGTTCCACCTGTATCACATTCCAATCAACAATGTGAGAAGCATCATGTATATATATTTTTAATAATGAAACATGAAACACATCATGAAATTTAACATGGGGTGGTAAGGCCAGCTTGTAAGCCACTGGTCCCACCCTTTCTAACACTTCAAAAGGCCCACAATATCTAAGAGCCAATTTTGCACAATTTCCAGCATAAAGTGTGCTCTTTTTGGGTTTAATACACAAATACACATGTCCCCCCACTTTGAATTCTCGATGTATCCTCTTCTTATCAGCATAGTTTTTCTGGCGATCTTGTGCTGTCATGATGTTTCTTTGTATTTGTTTAACAATTTTTTCCATCTCTTGTAAAGCATATGGTCCCAACATTATCTTATCCTTAGGTTGGCTCGAGCTCAAAGGAGTACGGCATTTCCTTCCATAGAGTGCTTCAAACGGACTCATTTTGATAAAGGATTGATAGCTGTTATTATAGGCAAATTCAGCTAAATGCAAGTAGTCTTCCCATTTTGATGGTCTATCCATCACATACATTCTCAACATATCTTCCAAAATCTGATTTGTTTTCTCTGTTTGACCATCTGTCTGTGGTTGATATGCACTGCTAAAGTTCAGTTTAGTGCCCATGCCCCCAAACAGACCTTTCCAAAAGCCTGCTGTGAACTTGGCATCTCTGTCCGAAACAATCATCTTCGGGACCCCATGTAGCCTTACTACCTCCTTCAGGAACACATCCGCTACCTGGGCTGTCCCAAAAGTAGATTTCACAGGTATGAAATGTGCAGATTTTGTTAACGTGTCCACTACTACCATCACTGAGTCGTGCTGATATTTGGTTTTGGGTAATCCTGTTATAAAATCTATAGAAACAGTGTCCCATTTCCATTCTGCAATCGGCAAAGGATTGAGAAGGCCAGCAGGATGCTGGTGTTCAACTTTAACTAGTTGACACTCCATGCACCTAGCTAAATATTCTGATACATCTCTTTTGATTCCTGGCCAAAACAACTTCTTTTTCAAAGCTGTTAGCATTTTCTGATATCCAGGATGCCCTGCATATGGATGTTTGTGATATTCATCTAGGATTTCCTTTTTCAAGGTTTCCACATTGGGGATATACAACCTATTTTTGTAGCAGATCAGCCCTTTTTGGTTTTGAGTGTAGTCAACCATCTCCTTCTTTAGTATTTTCACCTGTAGATTCTCATAATTCGGATCCTAGTCTGCTACTTTTATCACTAGATCTTCTAAATCAAAATTAGCACTACTTCCAATACTGTGTATATTTTTACAAGCATTTCTACTCAACGCATCAACAATTTTATTTTCTTTCCCTCTGATATGTTTTATGTCCTTATCAAATTCACTTAGATAAGACAGCCATCTGGCCTGTCTAGCATTCAAATTAGTTTGGGAAAAGAAATATTTAAGACTAATATGATCAATCATCAATGTAGATTTTTTTTCCAAGAAGATAGTGTCGCCACATCTTCAAGGCATGAATAACAACAGCCAATTCCAAATCATATGCACTATAGTTTTGTTCATGTGTCTTCAGTTTCCCAGAATCATATGCAATAACCACATTTTCTTGCAACGACACTCCTCCTAGCCCCTCTCTACATGCATCTTTACACACAGCAGATTCTTTGTCAGGATCTGCAATTTTCAGTATAGGGGCTGTAGTGAGTTTTTCTTTCAATTGTTCAAAAATGTTCTGGCATTTTTTCTGTCCACTCAAATTTGACACCTTTTCTTTGTAATGAAGTTATGGGGTATGCTATTGTAGAAAATATTTCCACAAATCTACGATAATAACCTGCAATCACAATGAACGATCTCACTGATGAAACATCAGTTGGCATCGGCCATTATCTAATAGCTTTTATCTTTTCAGGGTCAACAGCCAACCCTTGTTCAGAAATAATATGGCCCAAGTATTGGATCTTATCCTTATAGAATTCACATTTACTAAATTTGGCATATAACTAGTTTTCTTTTAGAGTTTGCAGCACTATCATCTTTTCCAGCCAGTCCATTCCTATCAGCAAGTCATATGAGCCTAAGGGAAGAATGTTTAAGTTCACTTCTGTTTGAAAATAATTTAATTTAATTTTTGTTTGAGGTAACTTATGAGTTACCTTCCTCTTGGTACCAGTGGCTAACTGGACCAACCAAGACTGCTGAAATTTTTCAGTTTTGAGATTGCATTTTTCTACAATTTTTGGACTAATGTAACTCAAAGAAGCACCCAGATCCATTAAAAATATAATATATTGGTCAGAAATATTACCTTCCATCTCAACCATGGTATCTTGGTGTTCTTCTTGTCGATTCTCCAAGGCTGCACTGATAGTGGGTATATTGCTTGCTATGTCATTTACTGTGGTAGCTTCTCGATCTCTCATAATCATCTGTATATTTCAGTGGGGACAATCCCTCAAGAGATGAGGTTCTCCACAGCCCCAACATTTCAGAGGCTCCCTCATTTTAACTGTGCCTTCCTTCTTATTTTCTCCATCTAATTATTTGACACCAACTTCGGACTGTGCAGTTTGACTTTCCTTTGGTTTATTAATTTTTTTCCGCTGCTGATCCCTGCCAAAATTCTTTAAGTAAGCTGGTTTCTATTTCTTTCCTTTGATTTCACCCCTGTTTATCCAGCCTTTTCCATCCTCACTCTTTCCTTTAAACTTCTGATAGCATAATCTTTCTTTCCTCACTGCCTCGTCCATAGTTTTTGGGTTATCTATTTTCTCTTTGTACATAGTAGGCAAACAGTTCAAAAACCTTTGCACCTTTGCCTTCTCTTCTCGAATGTAAGGGACATATCTCAACAGATTTGTAAAATTGGTGAGAAAATCATCAATAGTGAGATGTCCGAGTCTAAGCTCATGAAATTCCTTTGCTTTATCATCATAATAATGTTCATTCAAATAGCGGTTTTTAAACTTGACTTGCAAATCTTCCCAAGTAACTATCTTTTCATCAATGGCATGAACCATTTTCGTCTCCTCCCATCACAATGTAGCCTTACCTTGTAGCTGGTAGACAAATAATCTAGCCTTCAAATTGCTTTCATATTCATAGACCTGGAAATACTTAATCATGTTCAACAACCAGGCTTCAGCATCTTCCTCCTTCTCCCCATCATAGGAGGGAGGTTTGATCTTTCGGAATTCCCCCTGTAATTCCTTTTTCTGCTTATACTGATGCCTAACAGCATCATCGTCCTCAGACTCATCATTCTTCCTCTTTCCGGAACCTTCACCCTTCACACCCGCGAATTTAATTCTCTCGACGAGCCTTTCCCGTCCTCACCGGCTAGGGACAATTTGTCATTCTCGCTTCTTAGTCAGCCTACTCTCGTTGCAAACTGTGCAACATAGCCATCACTGGAGCATTGGGATCTGGTGTATTATCTTCCTCACGCAGATCAACATAAATTTCATCACTTCCAGCCATTGGAATTGTTTGTTTTAGCACCACACTATACACTAAACAACACAGATCAGTAATAAAACTTTTTTTCTTTTTCAACAATAAATAATTTATACAGTGAGCACACAACCACAATGAGCACAACAACAACAACCCAGTTTTATGTAACATGGGCTCTAATACCATTTATAACGTCTCCTCTTAACCACTCAATTTTTTTTTTTTTCCTCTTGGAATAATATAATTCTGTACTCCTAATTGCCGCCGCCATTCAGATATACCATCGAATTCCAATAATTATGAAATTCTATGGAACAGAGTTTCCTATTTTTATATGTGTATCTTTGATCAACTATTTTAGCTTTGATTTATTCTTTCCATAAGGTTTTTTTCGGCTTATGTTGTACATATATATATCTACATATCTACTATACACACCTATGGTTGATATATTTACACTTGTTCATAGATATTATCCATATATATCAATTATATCCACACTCCTTTATAGAGCTCACCACGTATATGTTTTGGATTTCATTTTCATATTCTTATGGTTAGATCGTGAATATGTTATGCACTTATTGTTAAGTCCTTGTACCATTTCCCTAAGCTATGAAGCTATGGCTAGACACTAACATTCTGAATGCTTTAATTCGATTTATGTCATTTCTCATTTATCATTCATATGCATTCAATCTAGCCTTGCGGTCATTTTTTTAATGGTATAACTTATCATACCTCTATCACCATGGACATCTCATGTACTTTCTGCTATGACAAAATTTTTGTGGGAATAGACGACATTGAAGTTATTGTCCTTATTTTGTTACGTTGGCAAGTTGGAATTAATATGGTGAGTATTGGATAGCCAGTCGAACTTTCCATGTCGACTAGGGCTCATAGCATTCTGTGGATTTAAAGTCTAAGTTGTTATCCCTCGACCCATGTTGGTCATGTCCAAACGCATGAGTTGCGCATTTATATTTTTATATTTGTAACACATATCCGCTCGTTAATCACGCATGTACTGGGATACGATTTGGAAGTACCGTGTAATCGATTTGAATGGATTTTTATTTATGATTTGGACGACTGTGCAATGGTTTTCGATTTTTCCCCAATTCGATCCTTGAGTATCCCATTGATCTAGTGACACTTGGATGGTGGAGATGCTTCAGATCAGATAGGGTTTTAGCTCCTTTGGTTTAATGAATCATATTAACTTCTGGAGTTGTCAATTGAAGTGTTCTTTTGCTCTTCATTTTTCTTGATCGACTCCTGGTGTTTATACTCTGCTCAATTGGGGAAATGAGACATCAACTTATTTCCAGCTTCTGAGTGTAACCATTCCTTCGTTCCATCATCTTTCAGGTATATGAATTTCATCATTCATTTTGTTTTATTTATCCCATCCTTTAATTTTTATTTTTTTAAAACCATCTCATCCATTCATAATTCAACCACCTGTTGGTTATCATTCTGCTATGTTGGCTTGGTACTTATTCTATCATTTCTTGTGAAGTTCTACGCTAATATTAAACCCTTGATGGGTAGGAATTTTCTTCTTCTCATGTCTTCCTTGACCATGCTCGTTTCATTCGCCGAGTTTCCCTGGCTCTCATCGAGAAATCACTACACAGGTAAACCATCGATTCGTTGGAAATAATTTATCCTGGGTTTGTTTTTGTTCTAGTGAGCGTTTTTTTTTCAATACTCATGTATCCTTTATACAGGTCGTATTTGTTGACAGAGTCTTTAGCTCTCAAAGGTAAACCTTATTAATATGCTTAGTTTGAACATAATATACTCTAAAGTATCCTCATATCGTCTTGTTGTAACGATCTCTCACGTTGCCCTCATTTTTGTTGCAGGTAGGTTCGAATCTCGTCGAGGTTTTCTTCAGTGTATTTGATGGATGTATAGTTCACTCGACTTGATGTCGTTATATCTTGAAATTTAAGGTCGGTATCAACGCGTTCTTACTCAAAGCGTGACCAAGCTTGCTCATTGTTGTTATACAAAATTTTTCTAGAAAATTCAAGTTTTTATTGTCGTAAAAAGTTTCGACTGTAGTAATAAGTTATTTTCGAGACTGGGATTGTTAACAATTTTTAATTCGGGTGATGAAATTCCCAAAATAATTTAATTCTGTAGTGTTATTATGAACCCACGATAGCCTTACTCTGCAAGTGGTTTCATAATTTGATATATATTTTTATCTACTATCTGCCTTTGTAATTAATGACAGATCAATAGTATTTTCTACTAGTTTCCAGATTACTATCTTCATGCTAATACTCATGTTAAATAAATTTCCCTTCAGTAATTATCTGCCTAAATTTGAGTGAAGAATTTTACAAGTTCACCATAGCATATGTTACAAAAATGAAAGAGGTTTTTGTATATAAGGTCATTTTGGAGAAAAATGTCTCTCAAATTTGGGAAATTCATTTCAAGTTGCTCGCAATATGTTCCACAAAATCATCTCTAAAACAGAAAATCATTAAAAATTTAAATCTGTGAAAATTATCTGTAAAGATCTAGTCACATATCCCAATTAGTGACACCTTTGAATAAAATGAAAGAGGTTTTTGTTTTATGGCTTGTGGTTAACAAAAAACTCCTTGGGTTTTGCAAAATTACTCTCCATCTGCTGTAAAATGGCCTCGCACTAAAATGACTAAAACAGTAAAAAATATGAAAAATTTGCTTTGTTTTAATGTAGGCTCCAAATATCATTGTATATCTCCCACATAGTAGCACCTGTGCATAAAATGAAGGAGGGTTTTTTTATTTGGTATGTTATGAACAAAAACCTCTTTCACGTTTGAAAAATTCCTTACCATTATTTCACAAAATGATTTTGTGCTAAACTTGTCATTGTGTGCAGCAACTGACCTCATAACCAAGAATCACTCATTCATTTCGATCATATCTTCTAATCCGGGAGCCGGTTATGGGAGTGTGATATACCGTTGGAAAGGTTTTTCTGAGCTTCTTATGATGGACACAATTGTGACATATTTTGTGCTGAAAATCATGTGCAAAAAATCTAACAAAACCAAACATAGTAAGAGCTCATGTTGATCTCTGGTGACAGGCTGCGAAGACTGACACTAACATTGGCTCCAATGGGGATGGTAGCTCCTTGGAGGTGCCAAGAACAACAGATATTTGGGAGAGTAGACAAGTGCCTTCATCCATTGGGTAATGGAGTCAAAAAATTCAAACCCAAAACAACTCATACCAATCCAAAACATATACATACTGCAATATGTACATAAACCAATACCAAAAGCTGAACTGATACCTTGAGCAGCTTATTTATGCACAAACCTACCCTACTTTGCTGAAAAACCAATAGATCAAGTAACGTTGTAATGCCAGATCAACCAATCAAGTAACTGTGAAAAGGATGATGCTTGAGAGTGCTTCAACCAGGACACAGATGCAATTGCTGGTAGCCATACATGCACATAATGAGTCTGGTTATGTAAAAGACAATTTGATCTATCATTCAAACTGAAAAAAAATTCCATGTACGTTGCAATAGGATCAAAAAATCCAGACTCTGTTTGCTGCCCCAACTCCGCAATACATACTTCCAGCTGCACACTGTCAATGCAAACATCCACGGGCAGCTCTATTGTTTCTTGTTTTGAAGGAGGGAGAGTTTCCAAGAACTTTTTGGGATCTCGGAATTCATTTGATTGGATCTGATCGTTTAAATACTGAATCTCCTCCTCAAATATTTCAACAAGTAACTCACAGAAACCAGCTTTAGCTTTAGGAGGAAACTTCGGGGATTTCAAACATTGAAGCACGACAATGAAAAATGCTTCATCAATTTCAAAATCCACTAACTGATCTCTAACTTCTTTTAAAACTTCACAAAGCGCAAGGTTTGCCACATACCCTACCATTGCATGAATGGATCAGCTAGCACTGGAACCTCTGGATCGAGTTAAAGTTGCCAGGTGAATGTTTCAGCCTTCATATGTTTGATCGTTGTCCACCATAAAAAATCAGATCTGAACTTGATACATGTACTGGGGCAAGACAATCTACAATTCGAGTGTCACATTCACAAGCTAGACCAGAGATTGACTGAAGCAACGTTTATCTACTTCGCTGATGCATAGAAAAAGCATTTTGAAGGCTACCTGGTGTGACTTCAGGCTCCGTATGTAGCTTATGAAACAAATAACACCAACAAGCAAACAATTTTCTTCCCTAGTATGGTCGCCACTATGTTAGTTCCCAAATCCACCTCAGGCTGAAATAAGGCAGAAGAAGGACAACAACAAACCACGCTCAACCTCGTAGCTAGCCCTACAAGGACAGGAGAGGGCTCTCTCCGGGTCAATCTCAATGAAAATATTCAAAAGGGGCTTGAGATGACTAAAACAACAACTTATCTTAGGCTAGATAAAAAAATAGGAGGGTTTGATTTTGATTTTTAGGGGTTTTTGCTGGAAAAAGGGAAAAACAATTTTTGGGCTTGGGGATGAGGCCAAATTCCTGCAGAGTTCAAGTTGGGGCGACGTAGGCAGCAGATTTGATGTATTATATCGAATGAATGGATTGAAAATACTTCTGAGGAGCTGAAGAGGGAAAGAGAGTGCAAGGATCCTCTTCAAACTGACGAAAAACACGTAAAACTAAACAAAAGTTTAAGGCAGAGCACCAGCAAATCAATGAATTCTACCTCAAATACTCATTTGTTTAATTCAGAAGCATAGAGAAGGGAAATGGCATACATATAACATTAATTAAACTTACAATAACATGAGAATAACATCATCAAAACTCAGAAGCCACAAGGATCCCAACAAGTGCTGCAAAACTCTAGTCTTTCCTTTGCCAAAAATCTGAAATGAATGTACAATGAGGTGCCAAACTTTTCCCAAGTATCCAACCCTGAAAATGACTGATGAATTACATGATATAGACCATCCTAACCCATTCCCATGCCTCTAGGGGTCAAGCTCATCATTCTAGGAGCTGCTTCAACCATTTTCTTAAAAATAGAATCAGTTACATTAAACTTGGGCCGAATTTATGAAAATAGGTGTTGAAGATGAACTCGTATCTCCTAAAAAATAGCACCTGTTACAAAAATAAAAGAGGTTTTTGTAGATAAGGTCATTTTGGAGAAAAACCTCTCTCAAATTTGGGAAATTCGTTTCCAGTGGCTCGCAATCGGTTCCACAAAATCATCTCTAAAACAGAAAATCATTAAAAATTTAAATCTGTGAAAATGAGCTGTAAAGATCTAGTCACATATCCCAATTCGTGACACCTTTGAATAAAATGAAAGAATTTTTTGTTATATGGCTTGTGTGTAACAAAAACCTCTTTGGGTGTTGCAAAATTACGTTCCATCTGCTGTAAAATAGCCTCGCACTAAAATGACTAAAACAGTAAAAAATATGAAAAATTTGCTTTGTTTTAATGTAGGCTCCAAATATCATTGTATATCTCCCACATAGTAGCACCTGTGCATAAACTGAAGGAGGTTTTTGTTATTTTCTATGTGATGAACAAAAACCTCTTTCACTTTTGAAAAATTCCTTACCATTATTTCAAAAACTGATTTTGTACTAAACTTGTCATTGTGTGCAGCAACTGACCTCAAAACATGCATAACCAAGAATCACTCATTCATTTTGATCATATCTTCTAATCCAGAAACCGGTTATGGGAGTGTGATATACCGTTGGAAATATTTTTCCGAGATTCTTCTAATGGACACACTTGTGACATGTTTTGTGCTGAACATCATGTGAAAAACATCTAACAAAACCAGACATAGTAAGAGCTCATGTTGATCTCTGGTACAGTCGCGAAGATCGACACTAACACCTACCACTATGCAGGACTGAGAGGATTTAATTCCTCTAAAATTTTGTAAATGTATGGAATACCCAGTACAACCAATAAAAAAAAACACTATAGGAAATATGCAGATATAGTCACTAACTTAACACCTAGCACAATTAAATTTTTCATCATTCATAACCATTGTGAGCATACAACTTTGGTACTTGACCATTCCTCCCAACCGTAGAGTCCCTTTATCTCTAGAACTCACCCCCGAGCCGAGATAACTTCCATTCTAGACCAACCTCTAATTTGTTCAGGAATAGCTTATTTAAGCTTTTGCTCCCCAAAGCCTGCTTCTAATTCTGCATCCAGAATATCAGGATGCTTTTCTTCCATTTTGCCTAGGCTTCCCTATTTAGGGATCTTTAAAGCTACTTTCTGCCTTTCACATCTTTTAACCTCTTCCCAAATACTCTCCACCTCATTAGGGAAACTAGATTTTTCCTCAAAATATAATTTGGAAATAAATTCTTTCAAGGATTTTTGAAAGATTTTTGGGGAATTATTTGCCTCCATCCATCCTCATGGATTTAGCAAGTGATCTCACAATTCTCACTTGGTCAATCTGCACAACATTATTTTATTTAATTTCCATAATGAAATATTTAATTACATCCACAATTAATTATCCATTTGGGTCCACTCCCTTTTGGATTTAAAGTTCAAATATATAGCTTTGAAAACAAAAAACATAAACTAGGGGTGTTACATTAGGGTAATTTGAGAATTCCAAGAGTTGTTGAGTCATCGTAGGAACTAGATCAGCTCATTACCATCCTGGATAAGAATAAACCTCTGTGGAAGAGTCCTGGAGACCTGCATAGAGCTGCATAGAGTAGGGAGATCAGGACGCCATTAGATTGAAGATCAGGCCAGCTAGAAGTTGTAAGTAATTTCAAGTATATGTTATGGAAGAAATTGTTTCAGTATTACCAGTACATTTGTTGATTTAAGTTCGGTGTGAATGGGATTTGAATTCTAGTAGATAAATGTGTGAGCAATGCAGAATGTAACCTCTTAAATTTGGGGTTTAAATTCCTTCTATGTGTTGGTGGAATCGATGTCCATGTCGATATTGTGATTGAGTGTGGTTAGAATTGGGAATCGAACTCTGTGTGTTTTATTGATAGAAGTAGGAATAAGGAATCCACGTATAAGGGAAAAGAAGAATCCCCTATATGAAAAAAATGTGGTTTTGACTTACCCTTACTATGTCATAGAGATATTTCAGATGATGGATTAAACTAGAGTAAGAATTGAAGGGTCGGTTAAATATCCTTGGAAAGACTGAGCAGATGCACAAGACAGAACTATAACGAAGTTATATGGTGCGAGCGACTTGAATGTGGAGGATAGAATAGTTGGTCTCGTTGGCTGGTGTGACAATAGTGGTTTTTTGTTTGTTTAACATGTAATAACTCTGCACAAAAGGCGTTGAAACCTTGTTTTCTTGTGACAGAGCCCTGTCTGTTGGAGCAATACCCGTTGAGGTAGAATACTGGTGTTTTGTTGTTGATTGAATCGAATCGGCAAGGTTTATTAACAGTGTTAAGCATGGAATAAGAGGTCGAAAGAATGAACTAAATGCGATGAAATTTCGAGTTGTACTATTCAATTACCAGTTTTGGAGAAAGGCGGTTTTGGAGGAGGATACCACTGGTATCGCGCAGCATTTGGGGCTCGAGGCAAATTCAAAAAAAAAAAATGCGATCCAATCCTTTTTAGACACGTCACCCAGTGAATACCACTTACATCATGTAAATTTTAAGTGTTAATGTTCAGTCGTGGAAAAAACGTGATTTCGATGAGATCCGTCTGATCTGTTGAGCTATGGATCCAAGGGAAATCGTGTGGCAAGTAGCAAGAAGGATAAGTCAAGGTATGGCTGGCGCTTTTGCATTGATAAATATTTATTTTATAAGTGGAAATTGAATATTTATGATGGGCCTGAAGTAATAAGGTGTTGTTTAAATTTTTTATGTCGAGAGCAATGGGTTTATTATCTTAAGTTAAGACTTTGATAAAGAGATTTAAAATGGCAGTTCATTTGCCTCTGTTGACATATTAAAAAGGGGTTAAGCTCTAGTTAAGCGCTTTTAAAGTGAATTATAATTGTGAGTGCTTTATTTAAAATAACCAAATGTCATGTTATTTGAGAGATTGGATAACATTTGTATGGTTTAATTATATGACAGGTTGGTAAAGTAGTGTCACATACATATAAATATGTGTGGGGCCCGAGGACCTTTAATATTTTTTACCATTTGGATATGCGCATGAATAATGTTTCACTATGGCTTGAACATAGGATTGGAACAGGTAAGGTTTCCGACATATGAGGATAGTGAATTAGGGGTTTAATAAAAGGGCACATTATATGCATTGAGGGTTTTATAACCTTTGAAGAAGTAGGTTCTGCACAGTATTTAAATTTTTAGCTCAGAAATCAGAACATTGTGAGTTTGCCTGGATTGGGTGAGAATTATTGGGCATGAAACTTGGGATTCATTTATATACACAGAAAAGTGGGGACTGTGGGGTTTTACCCGGTATCATGTGGTATCAGAGCTAGATAAGCTCTTTGAGAATTAATTTTGAAATGCATATGTACTGAAACAGTGAAGAAAGTTGATGTTTAAATCTGTCTAACATAATTTACAGATTTGATTAAGTGTGTAGTGAAGGTATTAAGATTTGCAGAATCTGAATTGGGAGAAAAATATTGTGAAGATTGAAATAGATAGAGATGCAGTGCGGGTGAAAGAAGAAGAAAGATTATACATAATCTTGAAGGTGAGCAGTATTTAACTCTGGTTTGAAGATATTGTTTGCAGAATGTAGAGTGCAAGGAATTGAGGAATCTTAGAAAAAAGCAGATCACAGCTTTGAGAGCAGTGATAGAAGAGTCCAACAAGGGATTCTGAGTGAAGAAGAAGTGTGGCAGAACCTAGAGGATTCCCAACAGAGGTTGGATGAAAGAAGAACAGATGTGTTCTTGAGAGAAGTTGCAGAGTGAAGCCTAGAGAGAGTAGAAGAGAGTGCTCAAAAGGTTCCAGCAGAAGGGGATCAGTACTTGCCAAAAGCCAGATCCGGAGGAAAGGATTGGTGAGGTAAGTCACAGCAAGAGAGCTTGCTATTGCAGAGGCTTAGTGTAGCTTGTGAGTGAATAACTCCTGGAGGAGAAAATGGCTACTGATAGCCATATCGGAGATTGCAGATATTCTGAGAGAGGCGACAACATAAGAGTGAGGGAAGATACCAAAGAAAATGGCATGAGGAAGAGACTCACTGATGAATAATATTGGAAAGAGATAGCTGAGATCAGTAAGTAGCTATATGAACTAGAGAGGATGATAGAGGAAAACCAGAGAGTTAGTTTGCTCATGAAGAAGAAGGTAAAGTGGCAGAGGCTAAAAATGAAGAGACAATAGATGATAAATGCTCATCAGAAGGAAATATTACTCAAGATGATTGAGTATCTGGAGAAGGACTTGAAGACTGAAACTTCAAGTGAGACCAAGAGTTCAAAGGGCCTTACATATGACAAATTTTGTATGTTTGTAGGAAGAACATATGGAGAAGACCAAACTGTTGATGTTGTCACTAAGGAAGAAAATGGAGCAGCTACATGTTTTGAAAATGTCCATGCACAGTTGGAGAAAGATTCTGCTTCCCAACATATTGGAAGCAGAGGAGATTTAAATTGTGATGATAGCCAGAAGGCTGAAGAAGTAGTGACAGTATGAAACTGGACTTTTGAAAATAGTATGAATTCTTAATCCAATGAGATGCCAGGATTGTGGCATGAGTTAAGTGTTCTATAAAGCAGAGATTTAAAACACGTAGAAAAGCTGCCTCGTACTGTAAAGGCAGAGATGAATAGATGAGAAGGTTCATTTTAATGAAATAGAGAAGAGGGACATCCTTGAAGAGGATGATGCAGAGGAGAGACTAACTGATAGTCTCAAGGATTGGAATCAACATACTGATGTGCTGATAAAGAAGGAAATAAATTCAGGACAACATATTGAGATGTTGGAAAAGGAGAGAAAGGCACTGAGGTCTTGTGATTTTTTTTTTGACAATTTTTTTGTGAATACAAATTCTTTTGATGCTGAAGGGAAGTTGACACCATTGGGCAGTCAATTGAAAGAGGAGGAAAATCCTGTGGAAATGTTTAATCCATGGAATGGAGAATTTGAGTTGCTAGAGAGTATGTTGAATCAGCAAGATTCAATACAAGAGAGAGGACCTCAATTTCAAAATTTGGGGTTCCAGAATGTGGAGATGGAAGGGAATGAAGACAGTGAAGATTTTCTGAGTCTCAGAAAATACTTAGAACTGCAGAAAGATGAATTGGTGATTGAGTCATCAATTGAGGCCATTGGGTCTTGTGGTTTTGAAACTGATAATTTGGCTATGTTGATAGGTATGGTAGAAGAAAATCCATCTCTTGGAGTTGTCTTGAATGAAGATGGACTGCTGAAGGAAGGTGAGGCTGCCATGCCTCATATGCAGAAACTTGTTATTGTTGGTGACAGGGAAGAGCTGATTTGTTTAAATAGCCAAGAGAAGACTGGAAGGTAGACTTTTGGGACTGCTGCAACTGTAGAAAATCAAAATTTTATTCTGACAGAAGATGAAATTGTAGAGTTTGAAGAACTTGATTTGATTGGCAGAATCAATCAAGAAGATGAGAGACAATTAATGAATATTGTCAAGGAAGAAGAAAAAGAACATACTGAAACAAGTTTGGAGCATGTTGATGATATGGTTATCCATCAGAGATGGCTGAAATGTTTGCTGAAAACATTTGGAAAAGATAGTGAAATGGTAGAATAGCAGCTTGGAGTGTTGCTGGATGAATTGTTGGAGCAACGAATTGAAGTGTTGCCAAAAGAGGAGGAAGAGACACAAGGATTTTGTGACTTTGATGTTTGTCTTATGATTGCAGGTACTGATGGAAGGACTAAGGCATGTTTAGTCCAGAAGAAGAAAAGAGATGGTGATAGTGACTGGCAATTTAAATACCAGTCTAAAGAATTGCTGAAGTCAGAGAGTGAATAAATTGTCACAAGTGACAATCCGGAAGAAGTTTTCAGTTGTAGAAGACAAGAGGGTATGGATGATTGGGTGGAAGTTAGAGTGGGGGCTAGAGAAACCGTAGGAATTTAGAAATTAAAAGTAAGCATGGTAGTAAGAAGAGCTATAGATACAACTGAAGCTAGCACAGGAGCTAGGGCAACAACAAGGACTGAGCAAGCTAGGGCTCAGCAAGAAAAAATAGCAGTAAGAGTTCAAGAAATAAGAACTCACCAAGCAGAAATAGAAGTACAATTTCAGCAATCAAGGAGGAACAGTATCCAGTAGTCAGAAGACAGATTAGACATAGAAGTTGAATTTATGATAAGGTTGATGGTGAAAGTGTCTAAGAGAAAGATAGCAGCAAGAAAACAAAGGAGCAGCAACAGCAAAAGAAAGATCGAAAGAGAATGCAAAAGTGCAGCTAGTGGAGAAAAAAAGAATAAGATATCGAAGCTTGGAGGAGTGTAAAAGAAGAATGTTGCAGTAGATGATCAGCTACAGAACAAAGTGTGGGATCCTGGAAGACAAGGATAAAGCACATGATCAGAAGATCATGAATCATTTTAACCTGGGGAGTCTGATGTAGAGGCATTAGGCTCAAGACAATACTTTGTACATAGATAGACATACGGGGGTCTCATGTTTTTTATTTCAGATGTAATTGTTAATATTGGAGTGATTTTAATAATTTTAGTAAGAAAATTGTAAATGTCTCCAAATGATTGGAGGACATGAGAGAAGTCGATCAGTTAGAGTATGAAGAGTCAGTTTCAGTTTATCTAGGAGTTAGGCTAATTTTAGGCTAATTTGAGAATTCCAAGAGTTGCTGAGTCATTGTAGGAACTAGATCGGTTCATTACCATCCTGTATAAGAATAAACCTCTGTGGAAGAGTCCTGGAGACATGCATAGAGCTCCATAGAGTAGGGAGAGCAGGACACCATTAGATTGAAGATCAGGCTAGCTAGAAGTTGTAAGTAATTTCTAGTATATGTTATGGAAGAAATTGTTTCAGTATTACTTGTGCATTTGTTGATTTAAGTTCGGTGTGAATGGGCTGTGAATTCCAGTAGATAAATGTATGAGCAATGCAGAATGTAACCTCTTAAATTTGGGGTTTAAATGCCTTTTGTGTGTTGGTGGAATTGGCGTTCATGTTAATATTGTGATTGAGTGGGCTTAGAATTGGAAATCAAACTCTGTGTGTTTTTTTGATAGAAGTAGGAATAAGGACTCCATGTATAGGGGCAAAGAAGAATCCCCTGTATGAACAAAATGTTGTTTTGAATTACCCTTAGTATGTCATAGAGAGATTTCAGATGATGGATTAAACCAGAGTAATAATTGAAGGGTCGGTTAAATATCCTTGGAAAGACTGAGCAGATGCACAAGACACAACTATAACGAAGTTATATGGTGCGAGCGACTTGAATGTGGAGGACAGAATAGTTGGTCCCATTGGATGGTGCAACCATAGTGGTTCTCTATTTGTTTAACATGTAAGAACTCTACACAAAAGGCGTTGAAACCCTGTTTGCTTGTGATAGAGCCCTGTCTGTTGGACCAATACTCGTTGAGGTAGAATACTGGTGTTTCGTTGTTGATTGAATCAAATCAGCGAGGTCGATTAACAATGTTAAGTGTGGAAGAAGAGGTCGAAAGAATCAACTAAAATTCAGTGAAATTCCGAGTTGTACTATTCAATTACTAGTTTTGGAGAAAGGCGGTTTTGGAGGAGGATACCACTGGTATCGCGCGACATTTGGGGCTCGAGGTGAATTCACAAAAAAAACGCGATCCAATCCTTTTTAGACACGTCACTCTGTAAATACCGCTTAAATCACGTAAATTTTAAGTGTTAATGTTTATCTGTGGAAAAAACGCGATTTCGATGAGATCTATCTGATCTGTCGAGCTATGGATCCAAGGGAAATCGCGCAGCAAATAGAAAGAAGGATAAGTCAAGGTATGGCTAGCTCTTCTGCATTGATAAATAGTTATTTTATAAGCGGAAATTGAATATTTATGGTGGGCCTGAAGCAATATGGCATTGTTTAATTGTTTTATGTCGAGAGCAATGGGTTTATTGTCTTAAGTTAAGACTTTGATAAAGATATTTAAAACGCCGGTTCATTTTCCTCTGTTGACATATTAAAAAGGGGTTAAGCTATAGTTAAGCGCTTTTAAAGCGAATTATAATTGTGAGTGCTTTATTTAAAAGAACCAAAGGTCATGTTATTTGAGAGATTGGATAACATTTGTATGGTGTAATTATATGACGGGTTGGTAAAGTAGTGTCACATACATATAAATATGTGTGGGGCTCGAGGACCTTTAATATTTGTTACCATTTGGATATGTGCATGAATAAGGTTACACTATGGTTTAAACATAGGATTGGAACAATTAAGGTTTCCAACATATGAGGATTGTGAATTAGGGGTTTAATAAAAGGGCACATTATATGCATTGAGGGTTTTATAACCTTCAAAGAAGTAGGTTCTGCATAGTATTTAAATTGCCAGCTCATAAATCAGAACATTATGAGTTTTCCCGGATTAGGTGAGAATTATTGGGCATGAAACTTGGGATTCATTTATATACACAGAAAAGTGGGGACTATGGGGTTTTACCTGGCATCACATTCATACCATAAGGGAAAACTAAATCTACTCATCAACCTCGAGATACAAGAGTATTGCATCCCTACATGGTCAGGATAAGCCATGGTAGCCAACCAAGAAGATATAACCTAATGGGTATGTTCAAGTGTAGGATACTCATTAAGAGTCCTGATTATTGTCAATGAATTATCTTCTTCATGTTTCCATACTGCAGGTCATTGTGGGAAAACCCAATTGTCTCATCTTCTCTCAATAATAACTTCTCCAGATTATCTATCTCCTCTTCCATACAGTCAAGCTGGAATTGTACAACCTCAATTTTATGACACATGGCTAGTGTTGTCTTTGCCCAATATTTGATTTCAATGGCAATAAGTAAAAAAATTAGTATTCTTCACAGCAAAAGACATGTTCCCTACAAACAATTTGATCAAGATATGACAAAAATACCTGATCCAGTTCCGAAGCTTTGGCTATCGAGCACTCGGTATGTCAAGCTAATGAAACTCGCTCAACTTTGTTGTTATTTGGGCAGATATTTCAGGACACCTCAAATCAGGCACTGAAAATTCTAAAGCATTCATACAAAATGAAAAAGCAGTCAGAAGAAAGTAATTTTGATCAAAATAATTCAATCAACATAGAAAAGAAACAGGGCCAGATGTCCAAGATAAGATGATTTATAAAATAAACTTGTGGCTTCTTTTTCTTTCTCACTAGTTGTAATCCTAAGAAACATAAATGACGCAGATGTAGGTTCCATGTAACTTAATATAATTCATGATTGGAGTTGGGAATTGTATAATAAAGGATGACTTTCGTTGGAAATAATTATTCTATTTATCAAAGTTGGGAAAAAAAATTGTTCTATTTATCAAATTCTGGAAAAAACTTATGTAGATTTATTTTAAACCCAGATTAAATTTGTGTAAATTTATATTACACCAAAAGTTTTTAAACATTGAATGATAAAAAACGAACCAAGTACGAACTCTGGTTGCTTAAACCAAAAAGGGCGCAATAGAAATAGGCTAGGTTCTTCTATTAAGTAGAATAAATGTGAAACGCATGAATTTCTTGTAATTGATTTTGCCCGAAATCACGGTTCCAGTATAACCGAAAGGGTTTGAGATCGTACCAAGAAGCTCAAGAAAACCTGAAACACTGTGGTGTGCTAGATTCCAGCAATAATAACTGGAAAATTGAAAAGGTATTTTTCATAGACTTTGTGAACCACCCCTTTCTATTACTGAAAAAGGAAAAATTATGTAGAAACACACTTTCAAGATCCTGGACACATAGAAAAGGGATAAATTCCCTAATACAGATATATACTTTAAATTTCCGAGAACAAGAAACGAAAAGCTGCATTTTATGATAGGTCTTGCATGACTGTTGCATTCATCAAATACAAAGACAAATTTAGCGAAAACATTATATCGAAGCAAGAATAGAAAACAAATTTGTTCATAGAGATCCGATATCACAGGAAAATCTGGAAATAAATGTGCAAGACAAATTCAAGGCATTCGAAAATGAAACCATACATTTAAGCTTTAATCGCTGTTTTTCAGAGCCGAATTCCAAACTGTTACTGTCTTTTGCTACAGACGCGTTATGAACACAAACACCACACAGAGGCTGAACAAGTGTCTCCATCAGAGACGCCTCCCATCCTAAGGATAGCAAATGATCACTCAAGAATTTTAAAGTTATTTTCGTAACTGAATAATAATAGTAATCAATCAGTTTGAAATCATTTGAATTGTCTAACATGAACTTCAATGGTACATGATGGTACAGGTGGCACTTTAGGCAGGTTGTTTTCAAATAAGAATGCTTTACAGCATAATAATATAGAAAAATTAATTGTTTTATTTTTAAGTTCATATATATATATATATATATATATATATATATTAAAATTAGTTACTCTAAATTATTTCAAGTGAGGATTATATAGAAAAAAAATTCTAAGACTAGTAACAAAATTTAAGAGCCTTGAGGTTACTAACACCTTTTTTAACTATAACATCTTGTAAATAGAAATTTATAGAAACAAGTTGGCTACGTCATATCTTGATACTAGTGCTACAACCAAAAAATGCAGTGACTCATAACAACTATTGGGCATAATATCCACACATCCATGCTAGATGGTCACTACACTAATCCTAAGAGAAGGAGATGTTGGTTGATATCCTCACTAGAATGGTTAGCTTATAGTCTATATTGTCAATTTTTACCTCTAGCATTGTCAATCTAATAAAATTCTAGTGTAGTTCTCCTATACCTCCCTATTCCACTTAGAATATTCAAATAACTTTTAACATTGTTCCATATTTAATTATATTATATTAATAAATTAACTATATTAGTATTTAATAAAAATCATTAATTATTAATAAAATTTGCTTAATTTGAATGCTCGCAACGAATAGTTTTTTCATATAAGGTGGTAGGAATTTTGCATTAAATCACATCAAAATGATGCTTACTAACCTGTCACAAGTGAAATTAAAATAGACTCATAAAATTGTGGCTTTTTCCTTCATGAAATTTTTGAAAGTGATAAAAAACATATATTATTCAAGCTTGAGAGCCTATTCTATCATCATTTAATACCGAAACCAGTATGTTGTCAATTTACATAAGCTAAAATTATTGAATATAGGAGTCCACCTAGATTGTAACATGTGGGCCTGCATCCTCATCAAAATCTATGAATTACATATTGGAAAGTTTTCCTACCATTGTTGTCATTTTGATATGCAAGTTCCTAATTTTTCACTGCATCTCATCCATGCATAGAATCATATCCTATTTCTCCTTGAATAAATCTACCAACACCTTGCTGATTAGGGGTTTTAGTTGCTAATAAATATCCATTATCTACATTTATATGGTGTTCCTATACGTTGTGTTTCCTATGTCTGGAACCAAATTTCCAATCTGCTCTGACAGCTCTTCATTGGCATGAATCATCATTGAATTCTAGCTTCCCTCTTAGCAACCTAAATTTTAGTTTGAATCATTCGATGTGTTTTACTATAATAAACTTGTGTTGAGAAATCCATTTTTAGTTGTGCACAAGAGGTGATGGAATAGTGCTACTATGACAAACTCTTATCCCACAAGATCTTCTTCCTAAAGGAATCATAAGCATACAATGAAGAAAAAAGCACTGAATGAGAAAAAATAGGAATTATATAGACTCCCCCTCAAACGAACAAACTGAGATGAAGGTTTTCCATGGGATAATGTAACATACTCGAGCTAGAAGTTCATGTAATAAAAATTAATAAAGGAAAAAATAAGACCATGGTTAAGCGACACTTATTCCATGCTGAATGTTCGGAAAGATATCCCAGTGGGAATCACTTGATGTGTTTATGTCTAAGGTGAAAATGGAAAAGAGAATGGCTAAGGATTTAAAAAGGAAAAAAGTATTTTTGGCACATTTATTTATGAAAATAAAGGAAATTAAGAGAAAATGAAGGTGAAAGGTCACATGTTACATGTGAGGAGGAAAATTAAGGAAAATAATGGAAAAATGAATAAAATAGAGGCCACGTTAATATAAAGGCTTCTGAGGACCAATTAGTACCTTTTGTCAGTTCAGTTTTGGAGCTCTCTCTCTTTCTCACACACTCTTGGATACTTATATTTTCCTTCGAGCACTTCAATATTAGATCAAGAAAAGAAAAGGAAGGAGAAGGAATGGAAAATAAGGAAAATATCAATCATGGAAAGGTTGGAACAACCAAGCTTCAACAAGAATACTTGATAGTCACATATTACATGTATGATTTCCTAGTTGTTTTTTACATGCATGGTATGTGCATGTTGGTATTTCCTTCTCTTGTTTTCGGTGGAATGGTTTTGTTGGGTTTTGACAGTGGTTTACAGCCTTGCATGTCCATTTCCAAATAGCCATGGTGTGATGGGATTGTTCTCGGTTTCGAGCATTGCCATTTCTTGAAGGTTTTGGTATCTATGATGGAGGTGGTGTGCAGAACATTTCCAAAGGCTTAGGAATCCCTTGACTGGTAATGGTGAGATACACAATAAAGAATGAGGGTGGAGTCTTGGTTAGGGAATAGTGATTCATTCTGGATTTTGTTAATTCCTAGAGACGTGGAGATGAAAAATTCGTTGAGGATGGTAAAAGGAATATAGAAGAATTCTAAGCTTAGTTTTCTTTTATTTCCTCGTAGTTGGTTTAGGTGAGCTCACGATATGGTGAGGGTGGAAGTGGTTTAATCTTTGGATTAATTGGTTATTTTTTATTGGTTTATCACGTGAGATCCCACATTCATGCTTGGAATATGGTAGGGGGGTGACTGGCTGAAATAAATATTTTGTTCGGCCAATTCTATAGTCGGGTGGTATGTTGAAGTCCCAAATATCATTGACTCTTTGCCTATGTTTAATGAAAGCTAAATTATCTTTCTTTTGATTGGTAAATGTAGTTTTTATTATGTGTATTTGATGTCTCTTATCGTCTGGTATGTTATATGTTTATATGTAGGTTATAAGCATGGATATATTATTGGTTCTAGTCATGGCTCTTTTCATATTTTTACTTGTAACTGAAAGGATAATGGATGCAAAACCTAATTGATGTTAACAAAGATAATGAGAGAGTGTAGTGATCCTTATTGTTAAGTATCATATGAGTTTCAATACTCTTATGCTCATAATTTCATTCATGGCCTATAGGTTTCTTATCTACCAAGTGTTTGAAGGAATGTGAGTCCTGGTTGGGGATACTCATGTCTAGTCCTAGTTTCAGGTTTAGCTTTATAGTCATTGTAGTCATCTATTTTAAGAGTTCTGAAATTTATATGGATTTATGAGCAGAGGCTTAGCCTTGGCCTTGAAAATTACCCTTAAATTCCGTAGTTGTTAGCACAACACTAAGAAGAGCATGCCATAATCACACTCATGCAGGACTATGGGAAAAACTAGGAGTTTGTAGTCAGATTGAGGGATTGGAAAGGGAGCGATTAGGGGTCTAGCTTAGGAAAAATTTATGTTGGATCATAGGATGGACACTTGGAGGGGTGGGGTTACTCCTCGAGGCTCCTAAGGCACATGAGGGAAGTAAGTAAGGTCTATTTTTTCAACTCCATTTCTGTAAGGTCACTTACGATGTTGAGTAATGTCATAACTGCCCCTCATCTGATATTTACCTGGGTAAGATGTTGAAAGTGGGTAGATGTGAGAGGAGAGGAATGTTATAGGTGGTATGAGAGTAAGTTTCTCTCTCTTTGAGTTTTACCTGGTACCACAGGAAGGAGGTATTAGAGTGGGTTATGCTCTCTTTAGGAAAAGTCTGATGTTGTCAAGGTCCTGGTTTTCATGCATGGGACCAGGGTACACCGTTGGTATGGTCATGCATGATGATGCATATTGATATTTTGTTATATCTATATGCTTATGATTATACAGGTACATACTAATGTGAATCAGTCTTGCAGATGAGATAAGACTCCCTTGAACATGAATGAGGTATGTATTTGATTTTTGTATCTATTTGGTTTATCTGACATGATATAATTTCAAGAAAAAGAGAATCAAGGATGACATGCAAAATGGTAGACTATAGTTCTAGTGACTCTCCCTACATATATGTTAAGAAGTAAGGAGATGAGGATTTTCTTGGTGTAGAATATACATTGAGGAGCTTGAGGGTAGATATCAGAAGTTGTAAGGTAGATAATGACAGGTTGGTTGAGGCTTAGGAAAGACTTGCAAGGGCTCAGGAAAAATAGAAATAGGTTAATGCAACAATTCTTCAGAGCTTTCCAGAGTTGAAAAAACATGGACAGATGAGGATTAGTCAAGAGTAGGAGGAAAATAATAATGGATCCTATTGTACTAAGTATCAGTATCAATACAAGTTGGATAGAGGGGACACAACTAGAGGTGGTAGATCATTGGACACACCTGATAGGAGGACTAGTATGTATTGGCATTATTCTAGTTTCTCCTCTTGGAGACATCATCGCAGTCATCACCATCATCATCCTTATAGGAGGGGTGAGTATATTCTAGAGTTCAAGAATGTCAAGCCTCCTACATTCGATGGAGAGATGAAGAAGTCAAAAGATAAAGAGGTATGTTTGCTTGGGATGAATAAATTATTCATATTTCATAGCTATACAAAGAACATGAAATCTAAGATAGCCACTTGTAGTCTTAAAAGGAAATCATATATCTGGTGGGAGGATGTGAATAATGTTAAAGGTATTAAGGAGGATGACTTGAATTGGGATGATTTTGAGATGATATACAAGAAGACTTACTCGTCATAGAGGTACTATGATGCCAAAGCTAAGGAGTTTTATGAGTTGTAGATGGGTTCCATGATAGATGATGAGTATACTAGAAATTCCTTGGAGCTATTGAAATATGTGCCTTACCTCAAGGAGGAGAAGGCCGAGGTTTAGAGATTCATCAGTGGGTTGTCAGTAGCATACAAAGAAAGTATTGAGTTTGATGATACTATATCATTGGAATAATCCATTTGGAAGCTAAAGAATTGTTATGAAAAATCAAAGTAAAAATTTGAGCATAAGCATGTCTTGAAAGGAAATGATAAAGATAAAGGAAGATGGCCACCAAAACGGTGAAGAACCCAAGATTTAGGTAAGAAATAAAATGTTGTTCCTTACAAGAAGTTCACTACAGTTGAGAAGGGACATGGATCACAAGATGGAGAGCAGTAGATTAGAGGTGATGGCATAGCACCATTGTAGTGTTGCATATGTGGAAAAGATTGTCGTCAAAAAAAATTTCCCTTGTACTACGGTGGTATACCTCATATCTATATTGCATAGGAGGTGCAAACAGTTCGATTTATTGCTCATAGAATCCCTCAAATTTATGCGGCTATGGATAATAGACAAGTGGATCACCAGGAATATATGATTGAGATAGGAGGTAAGCTTTGTGATCAAGTTATTTCTATTAGGATTGATCTTAGATCTAATTATATTTATGTTAAACCTGACCTTATGAATAAGTGTCACTTGTGAAAATAAGTGCATACAGAATATTGGTTGGTGCAGCTGGCTACAGGTACGAAGAACAATGTTCACCATTGGATAAGAGCCCGCACATTTGAGTTAAATGGTATGCCCGCAACAACAAACTTGAATGTACTGCGATTGGGATCGTATAACATGCTTTTGGGTATGGATTTCTTGTACCTTCATAGGACCAGAGTGGATTTTTATGATAAGGTCATTAAGTGCTTGTATTATAATGTAGACATGATAATTATATAGGGAAATAATAATCCTACATCAGTGAGGATGGTCACCACTATGAAGACTAAGTGAAGTTGTAGAAAAGGTTGTGTGATGTTTCTAGTTCATATTTCTAGTGGAAAGGGTAAGGATGTTGAGGATGGATAGATCATCCAAAATTATCTTGTATTGCAAAAGTTTCAGGATGTGTTCCTAGCAGAGATTCCAATGTTACCTCCTCACAGGGAAGTGGAATTTTCTATTGAGTTGCTACCAAGGGTAGCACAAACATCAAAGGCACCTTACAACATGAGCACACCGAACTTATTAGATTTTATGTTTCATCTAAAGGAAATTCTTGACAAGGGATACATTAGGGTAAGTGTATCACCTTGGGGTGCACTAGTGTTGTTCGTAAAGAAGAAGGATGGTACTCTCAGGTTGTGTATTAATTACATAAAGATGAATAAGGTGAAAATCAAGAATAGTTACCCATTTTCAAGGATTGATGATTTGTTTGATGAGTCATAGTGAGAAACAATTTTCTCAAAGATCAATTTGAGGTCAGGATACCATCATCTATGCATCAAACAAGAGAACATCTGGAATATTGCCTTTAGGACCAGGTATGGGAATTAAGAGTTTGTAGTAATTCCATTTGTTTTTACTAATGCCCGAGCTAAATTTATGAGTTTGATGAATAATATGTTGCATCCTTATCCGGGAAATTTTTTTATTGTATTCATTAATGACATCTTGGTGTATTCCAAGAATGATGAAGAACGTGTCAATAATTTAGCAGTACTATTGAGATTTCTAATATATCATCACTTATATGCTAAGCTTATCAAGTGTAGTTTATTTTAGACAAACGTACACTACTTGGGACATGTTTTTTTCCAAGAAAGGCACAAAAAGTAGATACAGAAAATATAAAGGTCATCATGGAGTGGATAACTCCTAAAAATGTGGAGGAAGTCAGACCATTTATGGGATTATCCAGTCATTATAGAAGGTTCATTGGGAAATTATCATGCATTGCATATTATATTACATAATTGCATATAAAAGGTAATAAGTTTTATTGGACATAAGAATTTGCCATTAGTTTTGAGCAATTGATGTAGTTGTTGACCAATGATCTAGTTCTTAAGATCGTAGACATGTATAAATATTTTGTAGTGTATAAAAATTATTTTAAAAGAGGGCTTGGTGGAGCCCTTACATAGGAGGGACAAGTGGTATGCTCTGAGTCCAAGAAATAAAATGATCATGACTATAACTACGAGACTCGTGATATTGGGTTGGAAACTATTATTCATTTTTTATACAGACGATTGATCACAGTGGTTTGAGGTATATATTTAACCAACTAAATATCCATTCCATCCAAGCTAGATGGTTGACCACACTTAGTGAGTTTGAATTCGAGATCAGATACATTAAGGGAAAGGAAAACATGGTTCCATATGCTCTTAGTAGGAAAGTACAAGTGAATGATATAACAATTATGAGTTTCTACGGTACATAATTACAATATCATATCTTATAGGTACAGGTATAGGTCGAGGCACATGTACATATAGAAGCATTAGTGTAGATATAGGTAATATTCAAGGATAGGATCTATGTTTCGAATGAGAGTGAGCTCATGAAGCTTATGTTGAGTGAGTTTCATGTCAAGCCATACTCGGTTCACCAAGGATAACATAAGACATTAGAAACAGTGAAGAAGTTATACTATTCGCTGAATCAGAGGAATGAATTGGAAGATTTTGCAACTAGATGTTTGGATTGTCATCAAGTGAGGAAGAATGTAGGAATCCAAGTGGTTTGCTACAGCCTATTCTGATTCTAGAATGGAAACAAGAGGTCATTTCCATGGAATTTATTGTAGGTCTTTCAAGGAGAGTGAGGGAACATGATGCTAACATTTTTGTCATCAACAGGTTGAGCAAGGTAGCTCACTTCATTCCAGTGAAGAATACATATTTAGATAGTTAGGTGGCACAAGTATTAATCGAGGATATTGTGAGATTACATGGTCTTCCAAAGAGTATTGTTTCTGACAGGGATGCCAAGTTCACTTCCAAGTTTTGGAAGGAGTTGTTTGCAAGTTTGGGGACAGAGTTGGCCTTTAGTAAAACCTATCATCCACACATAGATGGATATATAGAGAGGGTCAGTGGGATTTTTGAGGACATGCTGAGGATGTATGTGATGGACCAGCAGAGGATATGGGATGAACACCATTCATTGGTTGATTTTTCATACAACAATGGTTATCAGGAGTCACTGAGGATGAGTCCTTTTGAGGCATTGTATGGGCAGAGTTGTAACAATCCCATTAGTTGGAGTGATCCAGTTAACATAGTACTTATTGGACCAAACATGTTGGCATACATGGAACAAGAAATGTAGGGTATAAGGAAGAATCTAAAGGAAACATGGGACAGTAAGAAGAGTTATGTAGACCAACACAATGAATTTAAGGAGTTGAAGGTCGGAGAGCATGTGTATTTGAATATCAAGCCCAAGAAGAGCTTCTTGATGATTGTATCTTGTGCGAAGTTGACTCCATGGTATTGTGGGCCTTTTGAGATCCTTGAGAGGATTGGACTAGCTTATAAACTTGCACTACCTCCAAAAATGAAATTCTGTGATGTTTTTCAGGTTCCATTTCTTAAAATTTATATAAATGATGTTGATCCTATTATTGATTGGTCTATATTAGAGGTGGGGCAAGCATGAGAATTCCAATTGGAACCCTAGTGCATATTGCAACAGAAATAACTCATTCTCTAGAACCGAGGCATCAAGCAATTTAAAGTGTAGTGGAAGCACTTTGGGCCTAAAGAAGCTACATTGGAGATGGCAGATCAGATGCAAGCTATGTATCCTTCATTTGATGAGTTCTCAAAGTTATATGGACTTGGTTTATAATCATTACATAGTCATGCATTTGATGAGTTCTCAAAGTTATATGGACTTCTGGGCAGAGGATTATCCCCATCCCTGAAAATTAGCCTTAAATTTCATAGTAGTTGGCACAACACTGAGTAGAGAAGTCCACATTCGCATTGATGCATGCCTATGAGAGCAACTAGGGGTTTCCACTCACATGGAAGGATTGAAAATGGTGTGACTTTGGCTCTATCTCAGGGAAAAGCTAAGTTGGATCAAGGGATGGATACCTAGAGGGGTTCGGTTACTCCTCAAGGGTCTCGAGGCACCCAAGTTAAGCCAGTAAGGTTTGTTTTGTTGACTCCATTTACTTAAGGTCACGTAAGAAGTTGAGTCTTGTCATAACTTCCCCTGATCTCATGTTTACCAAGGTATGCCGGTGAAAGTGGGTAGATGTGAGGGGAGATGCATGTTACAGATAACATAGGATTTGGGAGTCGAATACCTATATTTTATCTTAGTGCGATCAACAACCCACCAAAGAGTTAGAGAAAACATCATCGTTTGAGCGAGAGGAAGAAAAGTAGAGAGAGGAGGTATAAAATTATCTATGAAATAAGTGAGTATAAACACAAACAAAACTCCCACCATATGAAGCTTTTGAAATTTCCAAATTCAAGAATATGAAAAGAGATTATATCTATCCATTAAGGCCTTGATGGAACTAGTAGGTGGAAACCAGAGAAATTCTTGGGGAATATACCACATATTCGATCACTTATGTTGTTATTGGATAATAGAGAGAAAGATATAATCATAACTAGACTCCAAAGGAGAACAAAAAAAACTACTAAGCCACATAGAGACTATTAAACAAAAAATTAGAACTAAACGAGGCACCAAAATGAACCATTATAGCAATACACATTTTTCTTTTTCTTTTTGTAAAATTTGATAGTTAAGCATATGAAAATATTGAATATACCCATGATATGATATGTTTTAAAGCATGTAGATATAGATAATTTGCCTACCTACATTAAAAAAATGAATTGGAATGTTAAAGTATTTCATGCATGTGAAGAGTAAGGAGTGAGGACGCCTGGTGGAAATGGTTTGTGAAGTAGGGATACTTTAGACAAGGGAAACACTAATTTTGAGGTCCAAGCTAATCATAAAAACTAGGCATGGGTTTTGTTTGAAAACTATTTTTATTATTTCTTGATATGTAATTCATTCAATTTTAGTGATCTTTTATCATTCTATTTATCATAATTTCTCATTTAACGTCATCTTATAAATATATAATTGTATAAATAAAATTTTAGTGTTGGCTCATAAAAAAAATTTAAATAATTGTATAAATCAAAGTAAGTTCGCTACACTCAAGTAGGAAATAAGCCACTATAATACATGAAAAAACAAACAAATTGATATAAATATTTTAGATTTAAATTTTATTAAAATAAAAAAATTAATACCAAATGGTGCTTCCATGTTCTAAATCCACTACCATATCAGTCACAATATGTGAATACATATAGGTTTGTTTGGATACAAATGAATTTGTTTATGATTTGTTTGTTTATGATTTACCATGATTCTGCATGTAGATGCAATATGTATGCGCAACCAATCTTCGCCTCATTAAATAATTTTCTGTATCTACATTTTCAAATGAATCTTCATCAACCTCATCATGTTTGAAATCATAAGTATAAGAATAAATCAAAATAACTTCCAATATGAAATATGAGCGCATAAACCAAAAGCCTTTCCAATATGAAATATCAGCCACTTATGCTTGAGAAATTACAAACAATTTACTCACCATACCCTCCAATGCTTCAGAAACTTGGCCTACATTGCTTCTTCTTGCATCAAAATTTAAAATTAAAGAACAAAAAGACAATATTTAATTATGGTTAGTATAATATTAATCATGAGGATGTTGAGCTAGGGTTCTGAATGAGGCCTTTTTACAGCACAGAGACCGTGGGAGCAGAGGTTGTTACTGTAGTCTCGCAGCATAGGATGGCAGTAAACTACAGGGGGGGTGAGATTCCCTAACTTGGGTCCAGTGCTGGGGCCCAATGGCAAGAAAAATTCAGAGGACAGTGTCTGCCGCAAGCCACCAAGAAACCCCATTTTGTTATACACGCCAATAAATTCTATCGTTACAGAGGATATATGAAAGACCATGCTCTTATATAAAAACTCATTGGAATTTTTCACACTCAGAAGGATTTACTAAAGTGGATTCAAGTCAAGTGGTAGCCGAAAGGTCACATTGATATCAAGTTTGGCGCTAGAGGGGTTTTTACAGTTATATTTAACAAACTTATTGGCAAAGAAATGATTTTGAAGGAGGTTTTATTTTTATTATAATGCCCGCCTATCTCTTCGACAATGGGAGGAATGATACAATATGGTTCAATAAAAATTCGTCTTGGCTCCAGTTTGAGTATGTTTATTTACCCTACCTATTGATTTCTGGGACCCAGAGATTTTAGAAGGAATAGGTAACTTGCTGGGGAGATTTGTGAAGATAGTTGAAAAGACACAGCGAGGTAGGTATACTTATTTTTCCCATGTTTCTATTTATATGAATATTACAAAGCCCCTCCATGATTTAATAGAATTGGAGTACGAAGGAGAGGTATGGCAGAAACTAATTGATTATCAAAATATTCCATTTAGATGTAGGAGATTTCATGAATATGGCCATGTTTTTAAAACATGTCCTCTTAATAATCCAGATATGGGTGAAGGGAAGCCAACACAAGGAGGGGAATTTCCTCTGTATAATGATGAGGGTTTTAAAATTTCCACAAGCAAAATACGGTCAGGGAAACAACATGCAAACCAACAAAACAATCAAAATCCCCTAAGAACGAATCAAAATAGATATGAACTCCTGTAAGAATCAGGGGATCTTGGAAAAGAAGTTCAACAAATGAATGATGATGGCTAGAGTAATAATCATCAACATCCTATGAAAGATAAGAGAAAAGCTCCATTGGAGGCCACTGAGCAGGAGGACCAATCTCAGCCTATAGACAAAGAAGATATGGAAGTATATGTCACCAAAGATGAGTTTAGTAAAGAGGAAGTGGTTATGAAGAAACTGTAGAAAGAATGGAGGGATTTGGATGATAGATTTATCCCAGATTACCAAAAACTCTTATATAAGGAAAACTTCGAATAATAAGCAACTACCCAAGCCAGAAGAAAATTTGAACTGGAAAACACACCTGCTAATACTCATGGAAGTAGCTTGGAAAATATTTCTAAGACTAAAACAAGTAAAAAAAAGGGTAGGAAAACCTTGCAAGAATCAACCTAGACGCTTGGAGAAATGTTGGTTAACTTGGGAGATGTTATATCGCTCACAATGGTATCTCAAAAAATCCACAAAATTCATTAATGATAGTTATATCCTAGAATGTAAGAGGCCTTAACAATAAATGAAAACATGGATACTTACAAGAAATATTGAAGAAAGATAAACCACAATTTGTTCTCCTCCAGGAAACCAAAGTGTCAGGGATACAATTTGAAGAAATTATGAGCCACATAAAACCAAGACATGAGGTTATGGTTATAGATTCACGAGGAAGCTCTTGTGGCATAACGATTATTTGGAACCCGACTGTGGTCCTAGCTGAAGGATGGATTGGCCTTCCGCGTATCCTCACTAGTAAGTTCAGATTAATTAGGACAAAAGACTAGATTTCTATATCCTCTGCTTATGGGCTGAACCTTCCAGGAGATAAATGTGCTCTTCTTGAAAGTGTAAGGATTTTGAAATTGTTGAACACAGAAAAGTATTGGCTGTTGGGTGGAAATTTTAACATGATTACATGCCTTGAAGAAAGAAAAGGAATCACAGGACAAAATAAGATAGCGATGGAAATTTTTTGGGATCTCATTTCTAATCTTCGTATGGTTATATTCATATTGTCAATGGAAAATTTCACGTGGAATAATAGGAGGGGGGGGGGGGGGGGAGCTCACCAAGTTTCCTATTGACTAGACATATTCCTTGTATTTGAAGAGTTAATCGGTTTGGATATATTTTATGAAGCTTCTATTATGTCTTATATGGGATCAGATCACTGGAGAATTCACTTGGAGGTGCATATGAACCAGCAATAGAAAAAACACCCTTTCATATTTGAGAGATTTTGGCTCAGAAACCCTACTTTCATTGATCAATTCAAAAGTTGATGGGAAGAAAGAAGGGTAGAAGGCAGGAATCAAATGCATGTGTTCCAGTTAAAAGTGAAAGGCATCAAACAGAAAATTAGAAAATGGAACAAAATGGAATTTGGGAATATTCATGAACACAAGGAAAAACTTTAGGGGTATGTGCAGCATATCCAACAACAGATGATTCTAATGGGGAGATCTGCAGACCTTGTGAAAGAGGAAGGTTCATTAATAAGAAAACTGGAGGAACGAAGAATCTAGGAGGACATATTATGGAAAAAAAATCAAGAATTCAATAGTTAAGAGAAGGGGATAAGAATTCCAGTTTCTTCCGTAAAGCAATGATACAAAGCTGTCAACATAATCACATTTCCTCCCATAAAGATTCAGTAGGAAACAGACTGGTCTAATAGAAAGATTTGGAGAATGATTTGGTTAACCATTTCCGAGATATATTAATGGGACCCGAACAGAATCGATTTTAAGCCATTAATTGAGTAAAGAAATTTATTCCCACAGTTTTTAACAGGGATAAAAATTTAGCTCTTCTCCAGAAAACCACTAATCAAGATGTGGACGAAATTGTGAAAGACTTAGCTAAAAACAAGGTGCCAGGACCAGATAGTTTTACTGCAGAATTCTTCCAGGCTTCTTGGTACTTTATTGGTAAAGAAATCCTATATCTGGTAGAAGAGTAATGGGATTCAGACCAATTTCTCTACTTAATGTTATTTATAAGATTTTGTATACTATTATGGTCAATAGGCTTAAACCCTTATTTCCCACTATTATCTTCCCTGAGCAAACTAGGTTCGTCAAAGGAAGACAAATCCTTGATGGAATTGTGACTGCCTAGGAATCCATTCACTCCCTTCACTCTCTTAGAGCCAATGGTATGCCGATTAAACTATACTTGGCCAAAGCCTATGACCATTTCAGTTGGGGTTATCTCCAACACATTCTTCTATCCTTTTGTTTTAACCAAATATTGGTTGATTAGATCCTTTCATGCATCTCAACACTAAATTTCTCAATTATTGTTAATGGTAGCCCCTCTGATCCTTTTAACGATTCCTGTCGACTGAGGGAGGGAGACACTTTATCCCTGTTCCTTTTTATTATTGCTGCAGAGGGGTTGGGACGTTTTATTAATCACAAGGTTAGGGGTGGCACCCTGAAAGGCTTAAAAATATGGGACCCAGATCTCACCTTATCCTACCAACAATTCGTTGATGACATCATGATGTTTTTCCAAGCTTGTCTCTAGGAATCAAAAGCTATTTTAGATATTCTGAAAGTATTTATGGCCGAATAAGGGACAATGGTTAATAATGATAAAGATACTGTCCTTTTCTTTAATAATTCTTCTCAATCCCAAAGGTTCTTAGCTCAGACTCTTGGACTTTCCATTGGGAGCTTGCCCACTAAGTACCTAGGCATGCCCCTTTCTGTGAATTCCCTAAGAATATATCGTTGGAAAAAAATAATCACTCAAATTCAAAAATGGTTACAGAATTGGTCCTTTAGGGCTCTTAACACTCCTATTCATGTTATACTTCTGAAATATTTGCTCTAATCCATTCCTATCTATAAAATTTCTGGGATGGAAGCTCTGAAGACTGTTTGCTCTGATATGGTTAATATTTTTAAAAATTTCTTATGGCAAGGGTCATATCAGAAACACAAGATGGGCTCTCTTATCATGGAAAAATCTCACTCTGCCTAAATCTCAAGGAGGATTGGGGTTACGAGATCCTTTTACCCTAAATTAGGTTATGGGGGCTAAATTGTGGTGGCGATGGATGCAGGGAGGTACGGAACTATGGGAAAAAATATGGAAATGAAAGTATGAAATTCCTCGGGCCACAAGATATCGGTTGAAGTGTCATATCATCCCTAGCGGATCTGGCATACAAAACCTAGCATCCGATAATAGGAATTTGATTACTGACCACAATTGGGATATTAGAGGAGGTGATGTAGCCCGATTTTGGAAAGATTCCTAGCAACGTCATCACAAGTTATATAGCAGGTTGGATTTAGCAGAAATATATTTGTTCAAAAATCAACCTCATTTTAAGGAGGGAAAAAATATTGGGAAGATCAAAATGACCAGTTCTGGAGGATATGGAAGAAAAAAAAACAATGGCAGTAGCCATTGGACACTCAAAAATGGGGGAACTATGAAAAAAACCTACACTCCAGGAAAATACCTATCCTAACAGGAAATGATATCCTCCGCTGGGGGTACAATACGAAATAAATGTTTACAACCAAGGAAGCGTACCAGATAAAATAGAACTATGTAAATGTACCAGAGAATAGGCTATGGAAAAAAAATGGTCCACAAAACATTGGCCCAAAATAGAACATTTTCTGTGGACTGTTGGCCATGGCAAAATCCTTACCTAGGATCAGCTTCATAAACATGGCATGATCAGACCATCTTGTTGTGTAATGTGTGGAGAGCATGAAGAAAACCTCAAACACCTTCTTAATACCTACACAATGGTGGATCATATGTGGCATAATTTTTTTAACCTATTTCTGCAAACAGACATAAACAACAACAACATTAGAAAAAAAAATGGAGATTTGGAGAAGATGAGGGTATTAGAATCGAGTGATAAATGGAGCCTAGACCATCTCGCTGGGATTCCTGCTATGGAAAATGTGGAAGGGGAGGAAACGAAGAATATTTCATAATGATAAGACAAAAATGGCCTACATCTGGCATACCATTGTCCATAATATCAGAGTGACTATCCTAGCCGAAAAATGGAGTCATGAATATTGGACTATTCATGGAACAGAGGAAAGGATTCTCAACCATCTAAATCTCAAGGTGAAGATGATGGTGCAACCCTCTTGGAAACCCAAATCCATAGCCTATGAATTTCGAGATAGATTCATACCCCCTCAACTAGGGTTCATTGAACTAAATTATGATGGGGCCTCAAAGGGTAACCCAGGTCAGGAAGGGGCTGGCAACATATTCTGGGACTATACTGGATGAGTCCTGAGGATCTTTTCCATTGAACTAAGGTATTCTCGCTGTAATGAAGTAGAATTCACTGCCGCAAAACAAGGTCAGCAAATTGCAAATCATGATCAGTACAACCGTCTGGAAATTGAGGGAGTTTTGGCCATGGTTATGGGTGTTCTCTGAAAGATACAACAAGGAGCTCGGTGGGATCATACAAGCAATAGCTAGAGAATAAAAATATTCATTCAAGAGATTAAGGAGACAATGGTAACAATCAGTTACATCATCCCTATTCATGTTAGGATATCAGGCAATGAAGCAGCAGAATCCTTAGCGAATTGGGGTTGCAGCAATGAGGACATGATCATGGATCAACCTTGGAGGATGAACATGGAACTAGAGCTTGAATACCTTTAAGTCATTATACAATGGGATTGTAGGCATGATGATCGAGATAAGAATCAGCCCCCTCGATCGGGGTGCAAACTGGCAAGGTCATAGCCATGTCATAGGGAAGGAAGGTGGGTACGTGGCGCGAGCATGCAGTGGAAATCGTACCAAAGCCAAGGATGTGTCCATGAATCCCCCAACAGTTCATCATGATAGAATTAAATTGGAATGGAGAACAACTCAGCGAGTCAGTTGGGTTGTCAGGGCGAAGTTGGAAGGTCTTTTGTTGGGCTCGATGGACTTGAGGTATTAACTTAGTTCGAGTTATTCTCTATAGCTTTGTTCTCTACAAGGTAGTTGTTAATTGCATGGTTGGGTTGTGTGGGTTCCTTTATGAGAATCAATGTCAACTGCATAGATGATGCCAAAGGCATTTGCGACCCGTAGCTGTGAATTGGTATGTACCTAATTCTCCATATGCCATAACGATGAAACATGTTTATGAATACCGGTTCATACGAAAGAAAATTAAGATTTTTCTTAATTTTATATACTTGGTCTGGAATTTTGTCATTTTCTGAATGGATATTGTTCGAAATTCTCTCATTTTTTTCATAGACATGAATCACAATAGTTTCTTTAACAAATATTATGAGGATTGTATGAGTCGACAGGGCCTAGTGGAAGTTATAATAGGTTTCTATAGGTCTTTGTCTGCGTATAATAGTTTTTCATGTTATTCATGTTCATTTTTTTTAGGATGGGGAGATGTGAAGTCATACCATATTTTCTCTTTCATTTTGAATTTGTTGTTCTAATTTGTAGGACGTTACTTTTTTTGTATCACTTGAATTCGTATCTCCAAAAATGGGAAATCACCTGTATGGCTCATAATTATGTCAACGTTGGTCAGGGTGGAATATGAGGTTGTGTTATCACCCTGTGATTTATTTAACTTATTTCATTATGTCTCCTTCTGTCAGTTCTTTTGGGAAGGGTGACTGGGTCAGTCGCAAAACGTGTAACTGGATTAGGGGTGGTATGGTCATAACTCCAGTTCTGTCTCTAGTTTTTTTTCTTCCTATTCGTTTTATCAAGTCTTACGGGTTTACTGCCTAGAGGCATGAGTACACTCTGGATTTTGAGAGGAATTCTGTATTCAATCTTCTTTTCCAAAGCCTCTTAAAGAAGTATCATCCCACTACTGGGCGTAGCAATCTGGCCTCGTCTAACTACGACTTTTTTAATTAATTGGGATGTTTCAAATTTGTTTCTGCTACAGGCCTTCCAATAAAACCCTTCCGGTTTATAATATTGTTGGAAGAACTCTCTATAAAACCTATGGCCAAGGGAAACAAGGGGAAAAAGGATACCAAGGAAAACGGAAAGGTGGAAGTCTCAAACCCTCTAGCCAACCGTGGCAGGAAGTTGAGCAAGGAAGTTATGGAAAATTTGTTTCAAGCATATTCCGAGGAGACACCATGTTTCATCAAACCCCTAATTCATGGATGGGAGAGCGATTCCAAAACCAAGATAGAGGAAGAAGAAGACATTGCTGAGTAAGAACTCACCCAAATTATCACTGAACTAGGTCACACTCGAGGTAGAATATCATTTTTCTATCATTCTATTAGAACATATTGGTTTATGAAATTCCTTCTAGTCAAGGAAATAATGTCGATATAAGAGGTTGGGGGTGATCCCAAAGCTACAAAAACTTTGGCTGAAATCCACAAATCCATTCAGGAAATGAACCTGCGACAACACCATCAGTATGTTCGCGTAGGCAGAATCGAGAAGGAATTACAATCCATGCACCAAGTTGATATGCTTGGCTCAAGTGTACAGGATAGTTTAATTTTTTGTTAATGATAGTGGATAGTTTTTATTTTTATATTATATTTATGCTTGAAAATACTCATATTGATATTAGGTATTGGAAGATAGTAAGTAGTAGACTTAATATGTATATGTTTTGGATGGCTTATAACTCGCTAATAAGGCCAACAAACATGGTTTCCTATAGGAAGGTTGAGGCCTAAAGTTGTATCTACTGACCCGATTTGTTTATAAATAGAAAATAGCAAGGATCTACTAAGTTTACAATATATATATATATATATTAACCATATAGAAAAGTGAAACCGTGAAAACAATATATTTTAAATTCTACAACTTAGATCTTCAAAAGTTCAACGTTTTTCTATTTTTTTTCCCTCTCAAAGTGGAATGGGTAATTGGGAGATAGTTTGAAGGTTTTATTAGTCATTTTGAGGTTTCATTCACCTAAATAAACTATTTAACTTATATTATATTTACATATTCCATTCACCTACATAAAATTTTTAAATTATCTAATTTTTATTATGTATAAACACAATAAAAATTTAAAATATGAAGAGGTTTACTAGAATAGTTCTTCTAACGAAACAAACTCATTTGTATCCAAACCAACCTATATGTATTCACATATTGTCACTGATATGGGAGTGAATTTAGAACAAGAAAACATGATTTTGGTATTATTTTTTTTATTTTAATCAAATTGAAATCAAAATTGTTTATAGTTTGTTTGTTTTTTTATATATATTATAGCTTCTTGTGTAGTGAACTTACTTTACTTTACCCTCGTCACTTCATTGCTTGTTTTTGTACATACAAAACTCAAAATAGAGGTTTTATTTAGGTGAATCTTAAGGGCCAACTAAATGGGACAAATTATTAGTAACCCTAATATTAATATTAAATCTAATATTCATATTAATATATTATAATATTAATATTATTAAATTTAATAACTTTGGATTAATAATATATTAAATTTGTTCTATTATAATATGTATTAATATATCATGATATAAAAATTAATTCTAGATATATATGGGAGGTAAGAACAAAGACATAGAGTGATAGAGGTGGATGAATGGAGAGAGAGGGAGGGGTAGATAATGGTAAGAGAGAGAGGGAGACAATGGAGGAGGTGGGTGAGAAAGAAGGAGAGAGGGAGGGAGATAGTGACAGGAATGGAGGGAAAAGAGAGAGAGATGGAGAGATGGTGGAAGAGAGTGGGAGGTAGGAGAGAAAGGTAGAGAGAGGAAGGATGAGAGATATGACTTGAGAGAGAGGGGGGAGTAGAGAGATGGAGTTGGAAGTGTAGAGAGGGAGAGAAGAATAAATACATATAGAGTGAGAATTAGAGAGAGAGGTAGTGACAAAGGAGAGAGGGAGAGAGAGCGTGTATGTTTGGGGGTGAGATAAAGAGACAAAGAAGGAGATATGGAGAGAAGGGGGGATAGAAGGAGAGAGAGGCATATAGTAACAAATTTGGAAGGTGAAGAGAGAGAGAGAGAGAGGGAGAGGTGGGAGAGAGAGGAAGAGCGAGGAATGAGAGTGGACAAAGGTAGGGTAATATAGTTGGAGACGGATGGGGAGAGAGGGGGAGGAAATAATAAATACATAGAGAGAGAAAGGTCTAGAGAGAGAGAGGGAGTGATAAGGAATATGTAGAGAGAGGGAGAGAGGAAAGTGAAAGAGAGATAGAAGCGGAATATAGATGGAGGGACAAAGAGATTTATAGATATGGAGTGTAGTGAACTTAATTTACCCTCTAATTAAAAAAATATGATAGTTAATTATGGTTAATAAATAATTAACCATATATAAAAGTGAAACTGTGAAAACCTTTTACTTTAATTTATACAACATAGATCTTGAAAAGTTCAATGTTTTTTTTTCTCTCAAAGTGGGATGGGTAATTGGGAGATAATTTGAATGTTTCATTACTAATTCTCTTGTTCCATTCACCTAACTAAAATATTTAACTGATATTACATTCACATATTCCATTCAACAAGGTAAAATATCTAAGTTATATAATTATTATTATGTATATACACAATATAAATTTAAAATATGAAGAGGTTTACTAACACTCAAGAAAGAGGTATGGTAAATAAATAAAAACATAGATAAACTAGAGGAATGGTAAATAAATGAAACCTCTTTTTATACTTACTCTATAAGTTTGGTAAATAAGAAAATATATAAATAAACTAGAGGTTTTATTTAGGTGAAGCCTATAGGCCAAATACCATGGGACAAATTATTAACCCTAATATTAATATTAAAAGATTAATATTGATATTAATATTAAATACAATATTCATATCAATATAATATAATATTAATATTATTAATTTTAATAATTTTGGATTAATACAATATCAAATTTTCTATATTATAATATATATTAATATATCATGATGTATACATTAACTGGATATATCTATATATATGGGAGGGAAGAACAAAGACATGGAGTGATATAGGTGGAGGAATGAAGAGAGAGAGAAGGAGAGGGAGACAAATATGGAGTTGGGAGAGAGAGAAGGAGAGAGGGAGTGGATTGCAGAGAGAGGAAGGATGAGAGATATCACTTGAGAGAGAGGAGGAGAGAGGGAGGGATAGATAGATGGAGTTGTAAGGAGAGAGAGGGAGTGATAAGGGAAAGAGGGAGAGAGAGTGTGTATGTTTGGGGGTGAGATAAAGAGAAAACAAAGGAGAGATGGATTCAAGGGGAGAGAGAAGGAGAGAGAGAGGAATATAGTAACAAAATTGGAAGTTGAAGAGACAGATCTAGGAGAGAGAGGGAGGAGAGAATAAAAATCCGTAGAGAGAGAAAGGTGGAGAGAGTGAGAGCGGGAGAGAGGAAATTTGGAGGGAAGAGAGATAGAAGTGGGGGATAGGGAGAGAAATAAGTGAGGGAGAGGGAGAAAAGGCTAAGAGAGGGTGAGAGAGGGAGAGGAGGGATTGAAAAATAGATAGATTGGAGAAAAAGATTGTATTTTTTGGGGGTGATATAGAGAGAAGGAGGGATACAGAGATATATATGGAATTTGAAGAGAAAGAATATAGAGATGGAGGCGGGGAGGGAGGGATAGATACGGAGAGAGATTTCCAATGCCATTTTCTTACTTTCACTGGACACATTTATTTGAGTGTAGATGTTGATTTTTAATTATATTTGAATTGTTTCATTAGATGCATTGATTTCAGTGTTGATGTTGTTTTCTAATATTATTTGATTGCTTGCATTGGATGCATTGATTATAGTGTATATTTTTTTTTTGATGTAATTGGATGAATGATGGTACATTAATTTTAAAGTGATTCGATTAATAGTGTGCATTGATTTCAGTGTAAGAAAAAAAATAGTTTGATATTGATCACAATGAATACCATTAGTAATTGACTACATTATTATTATTCACATTTTATCTCATTCAACAATATTACATTATTACTTTGCATTCAAAATTTTCATTTCATAGTTTTTTACCATTAAAGTTATTAACAATATTTATCATGTCAATAAATAGATGTAACTAAGAAAATTTAAAGTTAAAATAACTTGATAAATCCAAGACATTTTTAGTGTATTTAAAATGGTTATATTAATATTATATATATTTAGATATTATTGATAAAATTAATCATATGTTTGGTGTATTTTCCTTGGCTACACATGACTAAAACAAAACCAGCCTAGATCCATATTAACTCTGGATCTATCAAGCACCTAGAGGGATCAAATCTCTCAAGGTGTAAACATTTTCTCAAGTTTTTCACTAAAAAAAGTCGGTTGCACCTAGAGATATTTTATCCCTCTCGACCCTTGATAGATCCAAAGTTAAGATAGATCTTTAATAAAATAATGATAAATCTTTAGAAATGCATTTATTTAATAATAATAAAGGTGTGATAAAATAATAAATTTTTTATGATTTGAAAAGTTTTTTAATAAAATAATAAATTACAATAAATTAAATTTGGACTCGATGTTTTGCTTGGAAAACAATGGGAATTCTAACAAAAGTTTTTAAAAATCCTGTTATACTAGTTGAGTTGATTTTGGCTAGATTTTTTTTAAGTGTTTAAATTATTTCCATTATGAAAAGATCCTTTAAACACTCTTAAAATTAGATAGATGGAATAATTTCTCAGTAAATTTAGAAAAAAATTAATTGTTTCCGCAAAATTAATGCCTCTTTAGACAACATCTTTTATAAAAAAAAAAAAAATTCCAAATTTAATATTTTAATGAGTTTTCTTTTGGGAGTTTTCATTAGTGTGACTTCTTGGAGTTTCAGGTGCCAAAATCCAGTGAAAAATATTGATGTAATTTTTATTTTTTTTATTTAAACTGGTTTTTTTACTCTATATATGGATTCAACACCCTCAAAAACCCCTAGGGCACTTGGATTGTGCAAGGTTAACAATCAAACTTCTCTTTTCAATAAATTCCTATGCGATTTTAGAGAAATTACATCGGAAAAAGGCACCATAAAAGCATTAAAAGAGTTGCACTAAATACTACTACGTTTTGTATATTCTAATTAGTCATGGTTTGAATGATATTGCATTAAAGATTTTTGGTTGGGAATTTAAATCTTACTAGGGAAATTGTGAGACAACTTTTTTGGATATATAATTTTTATTTTTTACTTAGTGATACTATTCAAATGAAGTAATTATGAAGTAATTATTATTATTATTATTATTATTATTATTATTATCATTATTAAATATTTATAAAATTAATACAACTTGAGTGATTTTAATGGTTAAGAACATATATGTCTTAGTGTATTTAAAGAATCATTGCATGGAGGTGGGTGTCCCTTATCCTACATACAAAGGGGTCTCATACACCAATTTCCTCTCTGGCTTTGTCCTGACAAGAAATGGTGGGTGTCCCTTGTCCTACAAACAAAGGGGTCTCATACACCAATTTTGTGTATAGCTTGTTCGTGAGAAGAAATGGTTGCATGAAAGTGACTACCTTGTGCCAAAAAAAATGGGTTCTCATACACCAATTTAGTGGCTAACTTGACCTTCAAATTGGATGATAATAATAATAATATAATATTACTTTTTTTTGGTTTGGACTTGAAAAGTTGATTAAGAATGATCACTATGGATGAAAATATGCAAGCAAATTCTTCAAATTCTCAAAAAAAATATATATTCATAATAATATAAAAAATTTAATTGTTTTATTTTTAAGTTAATATATATATATATGTGTGTGTGTGTGTGTGTGTGTGTGTGTGTGTGTGTGTGTGTGTGTGTATGTATATGTATATGTATATGTATGTGTATGTGTATATGTATGTCTATATGTATATGTATATGTATATGTATATGTATATGTATATATTAAAATTAGTCACTTAAAATTATTTCAAGTGAGAATTATATAGAATATTTTTTCTAAGTCTAGTAACATAAGTTAAGAGTCTTGAGGTTACTAACACCTATTTTAACTATATTCTCTTGTAAATAGAAATTTATAGAAACAAGTTGGCTATGTCATACCTTGATACTAGTGCTACAACCAAAAAATTTAGTGAGTCATAAAAACTATTGGGCATAATCTCCACATATCCATGGTAGATGGTATCTAAACTCATCCCAAGAGAAGGAGATGTTGGTTGATATACTCGCTATAATGGTTAGCTTATAGTCTATATTGTCAATTTTCACCTCTAGCTTTGTCAATCTAATAAAATTATAGTGTTGAGTTCTCCTATACCGGGCTATTCCACTTGGAATATTGAAATAACTTTTAACATTGTTCCATATTTAATTATATTATAGTAATATATTAATTATATTAATATTTGATAAAAATAATTAATTATTAACAAAATTTCATTAATTTGAATGCTCACAACCAATAATTTTTGCGTATAAGGTGGTAGGAACTTTTCATTAAATCACTTCAAAATGATGCTTACTGACCTGCCACAAGCGAAACTGAAATAGATGCATAACATTATGGCTTTAAGGTGGTAGGAAATTTGCATTAAATCACATCAAAATGATGCTTACTAACCTTCCACAAGCGAAACTGAAATAGATGCATAAAATTATGGCTTTGTCGTTGATGAAAGTTTTGAAAGTGATAAAAAAACATATTATTCAATATTGAGAGCTTTTCCTATCATCATTTACCACTGAAACCGGTATGTTTTCAATTTCCATAAGATAAAATTATTAAATACGGGAGTCCACCTAGATTGTAACATATGGGCATACATCCTCATCAAAACTATGAATTACGTATTGGAAACTTTTCCTACCATTTTTGTCATTTTGATATGAAATTTTCTAATTTTTCTCTGCATCTCATCGATGCATAGAATAATATCCTATTTCTCCTTGAATCAATCTACCAAAACCTTGCCCATTATGGTTTTTAGTTGCTAATAAATATCCACTACCTGCATTTATATGGTGTTCCTATACCTTGTGTTGCCTATGTATGGAACCAAATTTCCAATCTGCTTTGACACCTCTTCATTGGCATGAATCATCATTGAATTCTAGATTCCCTATTAGCAACCTAAATTTCTATTTGAATAATTGGATTGGATTTACTATAATAAACTTGTGTTAAGAAATCCATTTTTAATTATGCATGAGAGGTGATGGAACACTACTAGTACGACAAACTCTTATGCCACAAGAGCTTCTGCCTAAAGGAATGATAATCATCCAATGAATAAAAAAGCACTGAATGAGAAAAAAAGGAATTGTACAGACTCCCTCTCAAACGAACAAACTCATGAAGGTTTTCCATGGGATAATGTAACATACCCGAGCTAAAAGTTCATGTAATAAAAGCTTTATTCCATGTTGAATGTTGGGAAATATACCCTAGTGGGCATCATGTGATGTGTTTATTGCTAGGGAGAAAATGGCAAAGATAATGGTTAAGGATTTAAAAAGGAAAAAAATATTTTTCGCACATTTATTTATGAAAATAAGGAAAGTTAAGAGAAAAGGAAGGTGAAAGGTCACATGTTGCATGTGAGGAGGAAAATTAAGGAAAATAATGGAACAATGAAGAAAATAGAGGCCAGGTTAATAAAAAGGCTTCTAAGGACTAGTTGGTACCTTTAGTTAGTTCAGTTTTAGAGCTCTCTCTCTAACCTCTTTCTCACACACTCTTGGATACTTATATTTTCCTTCGAGCACTTCAATATTAGATCAAGAAAAGAAAAGGAAGGAGAAGGAATGGAAAATAAGGAAAATATCAATCATGGAAAGGTTGGAACAACCAAGCTTCAACAAGAATACTTGATAGTCACAGATTTCATGTATGATTTCCTAGTTGTTTTCGACATGCATGGTATGTGCATGTTGGTATTTCCTTCTCTTGTTTTTGGTGGCATTGTTTTGTTGGGCTTTGACAATGGTTTACAACCTTTCATTTCCATTTCCCAATAGCCATGGTATGATGGGATTGTTCTTGGTTTTGAGCTTTGGAATTTCTTAAAGATTTTGGAACCTGTAACGGAGGTGGTCTGAGGAACATTTCCAAAGGCTTAGGAATCCCATGACCGGTAATGGAAAGATACATGGTAAAGCATGAGGGTCAAGTTTGGGTTAGGGAATAGTGATTTGGTCTAGATTTTGTTAATTCCTAGAGACTTGGAGGTGAAAAATTTGGCAAGGAGGTGAAGGAATCCAAATGAATTGTAAGCTAATTTTTGTTTTATGACCTCATAGCTGGTTTAGGTGAGCTCATGATATGGTGAGGGTGGAGGTGGTTTAACCTATGGATTTCTTGGTTGTTTTTTATTGGTTTATCCCATGAGATCCCACATTCGCGCTTGGAATATGGCACAGCGGTGACTGGATGAAATAAATATCTCGTTGAGCCATGTCTATGGTCGGGTGGTACGTTGAAGTACCAAACCTCATTGACTCTTTTCCTATATTTAATGAAAGCTAAATTATTTTTCTTTTGATTCGTAATTGTAGTTGTTATTATGTGTCTTTAATGGCTCTTATCGTATCGTTAGTTATATGTTTATATGGAGGTTGTAAGAATGGATATATTATTGGTTTTAGTGATGGCTCTTTTCATATTTTTATTTGTAACTGAAAGGATAATGGATGCAAGACCTAATTGATGTTAACAAGGCTAATGAGAGACTTTAGTGATCCTTATTCTTAAGTATCATATGAGTTTCCAGTCCCTTATGCTCATAATTTCATTCATGAACTGTAGGTTTCTTATCTACCAAGTGTTTGAAGGAATGTGAGTCCTGGTTGGCGATGCTCATGTATATTCCTAGTTTCAGTTTTAGGTTTATAGTCATTTTAGTCTTGTATTTTATGAGTTATGAAGGTTATATGGATTTCTCAGTGGATGGTTAGCCCCAACCTTGAAAATTATCCTTAAATTTTGTAGTTTTTATCACAACTCTGAGGAGATTAGGCCATAATCACACTCATGCATTACTATGGGAGTAACTAGGGGTTTCCAGTCAAATTGAGGGATTGGAAAGGGAGCGATTGGGGGTCTAGCTAAGGGAAAAGTTATGTTGGCTCAGAGGATCGACACCTGGAGGGGTTTGGTTACTCCTCAAGGGTCCTAAGGCACCTGGGGGAAGTAAGTAAGGTCAATTTTGTTGACTCCATTTCTGTAAGGTCACTTAGGATGTTGAGTCATGTCATAACTGCCTCTCATATAATGTTTACCTGGGTAAGCTCCTGAAAGTGGCTAGATGTGAGAGGAGAGGTATGTTATAGCATGTATGAGAGAAAATTTCACTCTCTTTGGGTCATATTTGATACCACAGGCAGGTGGTATTAAAGTGGGTCATGCTCTTTTTGGGAAAATTCCGATGTTGTCAAGGTCTTGGTTTTCATGCATGGGATCAGGGTATACCATTGGTATGGTCATGCATGATGGTGAATATTGTATTTTTTTATATGGATACGTTTATGACTATACATGTACATACTAATGTGGAATGATCTTGCTGTGAGATAAGACTCCCTTGAACATGAATGAGATATGGATTTGACTTTGGTATCTATTTGTTTTATCTAACATGATATACTTGCAAGAAAAATGGAGTCAAGGATGACACGCAAAATGGTAGACTATAGTGCCAGTGACTCTCCATACATATCTGTTGGGAAATAAGGAGATGAGGATTCTCTTGGTGTAGCAGATACATTGAGGAGCTTGAGGGTAGATATCAAAATATGTAAAGTAGATAATGACAGGTTGGTTGAGGCTCATGAAAGACTTGCAAGGGCTCAGGAAAAATAGGAATAGGTTAATGAAACAATTCTTCAAATATTTCTAGAGTTACAGAAACATGGAAAAATGAGGATCCGTCAAGAGTATGACGATAATAATAGTGGAGCCTATTGTATGAGGTCTCGGTATGAATACAAGTTGGATAGAGGGGACACAATTAGAAGTGGTAGATCATTCTACACACCTGATAGGGGGACTAGTATGTATGGCAACATTCTAGTTTCTCTTCCAAGAGACATCATCGTAGTCTTCACCATCATCATCCTTATAGGAGGGGTGAGTATTTTCTACAGGAGTTCAAGAATGTCAAGCCTCCTAAATTAGATGGAGAGATGAAGAAGTTAAAAGATACAAAGGCATGGTTGCTTGGGATGAAGAATTTATTCATATTGCATAGCGATACAAAGAACATGAAATATAAGATAGCTAATTTTAGTCTTAAATAGAAATCATATATCTTGTGGGAGGATGTGAAGAATGTTAAAGGTATTCAGGAGGATGACTTGAATTGGGATGATTTTGAGAGGCTATTCAGGAAGAATTACTTGTCATAGAAGTACTATGATTCCAAGTTTAAGGAGTTTTATGAGTTGCAGATGGGTTCCATGATAGATGTTGGATATATTAGCAATTTCTTTGAGATGTTGAGATATGTGCCTTACCTCAAGGAGGAGAAGGCCAAGGTTTAGAGATTCATCACTGGGCTGTCAGTAGCATACAAATAGCATATTGAGGTAGATGATCCTAGATCGTTAGAAGAAGCAATTCAAAAGCTAAAGAATTGTTAAGACAAATAAAAGTGAAAAGTGGAGCCTAAGTGTGGCTTGAAAGGAAATGAGAAAGATAAAGGGATATGGCCACCAAGGCTAGGAAGACCTCAGGATTTAGGTGAGAAAGAAAATGTTTTTCCTTACAATAACTTCATTACAGTTGAGAAGGGATATGGATCACAACCTGGAGAGAAGTATATTAGAGGTGATGGCATAGCACCACTGCAGTATTGGATATGTGGAAAATATCATCATCTGAAGGATTATCCATTTTAGTACGGTGGTAGACCCCATATCTATATTGCATAGTAGGCGCAAACATTTTGGGATGTTTTTTGTAGAATTCCTCATATTTATGCAGCTATGGACAATAGATAAGTGGATCACCAGGAATATATGATTGAGATGGGTGGTAAGCTTTTTGATCAAGTTATTTCTATTTTTATTGATCTTAGATCTAATTATATTTATGTTAAACCTGACCTAGTGAATAAGTGTGGCTTGTGAAAATAAGTGCAAGTAAAATATTGGTTGGTGTAGTTGATTACATGTATGAAGAATAGAGTTCACCATTGGGTAAGAGCTTGCACATTTGAGTTAAATGGTATGCCCGCAACAACACACTTCAATGTACTGCCATTGGGATCATATAACATGATTTTGGGTATGGATTGGTTGTACCTACACAAGAAAAAAGTGGATTGTTAGGATAAGGTCATTGATTTCTTGTATTATAATGTATAAAATATAATTATATATGGAAATAATAAGCCTACATCATTGAGGATGGTCACCGCTATGCAAACTAAGCCAAGTTGTAGAAAAGGTTGTGTGATGTTTGTAGTGCATATTTCTAGTGGCAATGGTAAGGATGTTGAGGATGCAAAAATCATCCAAAAGTATCTGGTATTGCAAAATTTTTAGGATGTGTTCCGAGTAGTGATTTCAGATTTATCTCCTCACAGGGAAGTGGAATTTTCTATTGAGTTGGTGCCAGGGGTAGCACCAAAATCAAAGGCACCTTACAGGATGAGCATGCCAGAGCTAGTAGAGTTAAAGTTTCAGATAAAGGAAATTCTTGACAAGGGATAAAATAGGGTAAGTGTATCACCTTGGGGTGCATACTGTTGTTCGTAAAGAAGAAGGATGGTACTCTCAGGTTTTGCATTAATTATAGGAAGCTGAAGAAGGTGACGATCAAGAATAGTTACCCATTTTCAAGGATTGATGATTTGTTTGATGAGTTGAAGGGAGAAACAATGTTCTCAAAGAAAATTTGAGATCGGGATACCATCATGTACGCATCAAACAAGAGAACATCTGGAAGACTTCCTTTAGGAACATGTATGGGAATTATGAGTTTGTTGTAGTTCCATTCATTTTGAATAATGCCCCTGCTACATTTATGAGTTTGATGAATAATATGTTGCATCCTTATCTGGGAATGTGTTTTATTGTATTCATTAATGACATCTTGGTCTATTATAATAATGATGAAGAACATGTTGATCATTTAGCAGAAGTGTTGAAATTTCTAATAGATCATCACTTATAAGCTAAGCTTATAAAGTGCAGTTTATTTTAGACAAGCGTACATTACTTGGGACATGTTGTCTCCAAGAAAGGCACAAAAAGTAGATTCAGAAAAGATAAAGGCCATCATGGAGTGGATAGCTCCTAAGAATGTGGAGGAAGTGAGATCATTTATGGGATTAGCCGGTCATTACAAAAGGTTTATCGAGAACTTCTCATGCATTCCATATCCTATTACATAATTGTATATGAAAGGTAATAATTTTTATTGGAAATAAGAACATGCCGCTAGTTTTGAGGAGTTGACGTGGTTGTTGACCAATGCTCCAGTTCTTATGATCGTAGATATGTATAAATATTTTGTAGTGTGTACATATTATTTTAAAAGAGGAGTTTTTGGAGTCCTTATGTAGGAGGGACAAGTGGTATTCTATGAGTCTAGGAAATCAAATGAGCACGAGTAGAACTACGTGACTCTTGATATTGAGTTGACAACTATTATTCATTTTTTTTACTGACGAGCGATCATAGTTGTTTGAGGTATCTATTTAACCAACTGAATCTCAATGCTAGCCAAGCTAGATGGTTGACCACCCTTAGTGAGTTTGAATTCGAGATTAGATACATTAAGGAAAAGGAGAACAGGGTTGCAGATTCTCTCAGCAGGAAAGCACTAGTGAATCGTATAGCAGTTATGAGTTCCTATGGTACATAATTACAGGATCATATCTTATAGGTACAGGTGTAGGTGCAGGTACATGTACAGATAGAAGTGTTGGTGTAGATACAGGTAAGATTCAGGGATAGGATCTAGGTGCTGAATGACAGTGAGCTCAAAAAGCTTATGTTGAGGGAGTTTCATGTTAACCCATAGTCAGGTCACCGAGGATAACATAAGACATTGACGATGGTGACGAAGTTCTAGTATTGGTAGAATCTGAGGAATGAATTAGAAGAGCTCATGGCTAGATGTTTGGATTTTCAACAAGTGAGGAAGAATGTAAGAATCCAGGTGGTCTGCTACAACCCTTCTGATTCCATAATGGAAATGAGAGGTCATTTCCATGGAATTTATTGCAGGTCCTCCAAGGAGAGTGAGGCAAAATGATGCTAACATATTTGTCATCGATGGGTTGAGGAAGGGGGCTCACTTCATTCCAGTAAAGAATAAATATTTATCTAGTGAGGTGGAAGAGGTATTCATCAGGGATATGGTGAGATTACATGGTATTCCAACGAGTATTGTGTGAGACATGGATGCCAAGTTCACTTCCAAGTTTTGGAAGGAGTTGTTTGCATGTTTGGGGACAAAGTTAGACTTTAGTAAAACCTATCATCCACAGATAGATGGATATAGAGAGAGGGTCAATGGGATCCTAGAGGACATGTTGAGGATGTAAGTGATGCACCAACAAATCATATGGGCAGGAATCTGTTTGATTGGTTGAGTTTTCATAAAAAAATGGTTATTAGGAGTGGTTGAGGATGAGAAGTTTCCAGGCACTGTATGGGAAGAGTTGTAATAGTCCCATTAGCTGGATTTATCCATTTAACATGGTACTTATTGGACCATACATGTTGGCATACATGGAACAAGAAATGCAGGTTATAAGGAAGAATCTAAAGGAAACACGAGACAAGAAGAAGAGTTATGTAGACCAGCATAAGGAATTTAATAAATTTTGGTTTAGATATCATGTGTGCTTGCATATCAAGCCCAAGAAGATCTCCTTGATGATTGGATCATGTGCAAAGTTGGTATGATGGTATTGTGGGCCTTTTGAGATCCTTGAGAGGATTGGACTAGCCTATAAACTTGCACTACCTCCAAAAGTGAAATTATGTGATGTTTTTCATGTTCCATTTCTTAAAAAGTATATAAATGATGTTGATCATGTTATTGATTGATATATTTTGCAGGTGGGGCAAGAATGATAATTCCAACTGGAACCTCAGTGCATATTGAATCCGAAATAACTCATTCTCTAGAATAAATCCATCAAGCAAGTTAAAGTGGAGTGGAAGAACTTTGGGCTCGAAGAGGCTACATTGGAGATGGCGGATCAGATGCGGCCTATGTATCATTCATTTTTTTACAGTTGAGTAAAATCAATTTTGGTATTTGTACATATTTATTTATGGTTGCTGTTGTAAATACTAGCATGAGATAATTTATAAAGTTCCAATAAGTAGTATGGTTGTTATATTGTCCTGTTGTCATGATGATTTTTTCTTTTGAGCAGGTCATTCATTGTAAATACTGCATAGAGCTAAGTTATAAAGCTCTATGGGAAGTATATTTGATTATTCAGTAGTCTTGATGAGGTATAGATGTGTTGATATTCAACAAGATGAAGAGCTTAGTGAAAATATTCGCCTTCACTAAGTGAGCCCGCAGGCTATTTTTGGCGCAAGTCTATTTTTAGACATGTCGATCATATTTTAAAAGTTGCAGGATGCTATTTGTGGATGGTTGATCAAGTTGGAAAAATAAATGAAATTCTATTTTTAGAATACTGGGCGAAGTCTATTTATAGATTTTTAATCTAAAAATAGATGCATGTCGATTATTATTAGCTCTTATTAATAATCAAACTCTAAACATCAACTTATTCTCTTGGAGCACTTCAGTTCAGTGCACAGATGTGGCACAACAGCTGAAAGAATGAATTACGCTATTCCTGAGGGTTTACTGGAGCTACTGCATGGAGGACTCAGTTAGAACTCAAGTGGCAGAGTTATGACACGGTTGGAAGATGTAGTTATGGAGTTGTACTCAGTTTAACTCAGTTAGACTCAGTTGAGCTAGTTGTATCTAGTATAACTGATCGATACACTAGTGAGATTGGAGTGAATTAATTAGTTAATTAATTCATAAATAATAACTCTTTAATCAACTGAAAAATACATCAATTAACTATAGTGCATGGAATTTTCAGTGGAGACCAGTGGAGAGATAGGTGAAAGGGCAAGATAGACTATCTGTTGTGACTATTAGTGATGCATTGATTGCATCCAACACACAGTGGAGATGCCAATGAGGATTGCGCATTCAATCCAAGAGTAATTCTAATTCAATCAGAGCTATTCTTCAGTAGAGATTGCACAGTGGAGGTAGGCTAGTAGGTGGCAAAGATCGGTGCATGGATTTGCAAGATTGGGCTCGATTAGTGTATGACAATTGTACTATACTAAGAGCTTGTGATAAGCTTTGTATGTTTGTATGAGATGTTCATATGATACCCACGTTACATAATATATAGTTGGGGTTTTTATCTTTAGGCTTTCCCGGTTAAAAATTGTGTTATGTGCGATTGAATATTTTTGTTTATGCTTCACATGTGTGTGCAATTAAATTTTCCGCAAAAGATTAACAAGTGGAATAGATTCAGTATCTTGCGTAAAGATAAATAGTGTGAGATTAGGTGGATCTTGGACATATGCATGCTTAGTGCATATAATTTCTACATGGTATCAAAACATTGTTGATTGAAGATTGCAATTGTGAAGTGAGTTTGTGCTGGTGGACAATTCAAATTTGCTACAGAATATTTTTGGTGTGGAAATTTAGTATACATTGAAATGTATTTCAACGGGTTGAGATTGGAGTATGCCATTGATGGGAACTTGAATTAAATAGCATGGAAGGAAAATATGGAGGTGGTGCTGGAGGATAATGGGCTGAAGGAGTTCATCGATAGCGATGTTCCTAAACCAGGATCTAGCGATGATGCATTACTTAATGCATAGCAAAAGAAGACTGCAAAGATGAGGAGGCTTCTATTGGAAGGTGTGAAGGACCACATTGTGTCCAGCCTTCATGGGAAAGCCACTCAATTCCTAATGTGGAAGGCTTTGACAAATTCTTTCCAAAGAAGAAGTGACCAGAGGAAGTTGGCGCTTAAAGATAAGCTCCGAAAAATAAAAATGGAGAGATGTGACAGTATTCGAAAATACCTCACGAAGTTTGTCCACTGCAAGGATGAGTTGGGAAGTGTGGGGGTTACTTTTGATGAAGAAGACTTGGTGAGCTTGGCTCTCCTTGGGCTTCCGAAGATTTGGCATAGCTATGGAGACTCTGTCAATGGACGGGAGAAACTGCCAGGATGGGAGCGACTTGGTCGCATATTGTGCAGGAGGAGATAAGGCAGGGTACCAGGGATGGATCCTCATCGAAGAATGAAGATGAAGAGAATTTTGCTTTGGCTACCAAAGCAAGGAAAGGGAAGGGGAATTAAAATCCTTCTAAATCTAGTGCGAAAGGAAAGAAGCAGGACTTGTCCAAAGTGAAGTGTTTTCACTATCACACGCATGGAAATTTCACCACTAACTATCCACAGAAGAAGAAGAATAAGAAGGCTGCTAGATCTACAGTTGGAGAGGCCTTAGCCTTGAAATTTGAGCTGGATTTTTCTTTGATCGCATGCTTGGTTTCAAGCTGCATGGGATCCGTGTGGTATCTTGACAGTGGTGCATCTTTCCATATGATGGGAGACAAAGAGTTGTTCAGTGACATGAAGGAGAAGGACCTCTAGATGCATATAGAGATGGGTGACAATGGTCGGTACAGTGCGACTGGCATTGGGACCATTACCTTTGAGAGGGAGTCTGGTAATCCATTCTTTTTGAAGAATGTCATGCATGTTCCAGGTATGAAGAAGAACTTGGTCTAAGTCGCAATGTTGGAAGACAGAGGTTATGATGTTGTTTTCAGTGACGGAAAAGCCTTCCTTCGACATAAAACAATGGGTCAAACCAAGAATATAGGGGCTTGAATGAAGAATCTCTACAAGCTGGAGGTATATGGTTGCGCTGCCATGGTGGGCAAAGAAGAAGAAGTCGTGAACTTGGATGAGGGTGAATTATGGCACGGGAGATCGGGCCATCTTCACCATGGAACTTTGAAGATTTTGTAGCAAATTTCTACTGGAATTCCCAAGGGTACTCTTGCGCAGTCAGATCAATGCAAAGGATGTACAATGTGTAAGTTTGTGAATACCACCTTTCATGAGAAGGAGAACCGTGCTTCGGTGATCCTAGAGAGAATTCACACAGGCGTGTGTGGACCATTCTCGGTTTCTTCAATAGTGAAACACAGGTATTATGTGATATTTGTTGATGATTTTTCTCGTAGATGTTGGATCTTATTCATGCAGAAGAAGAGTGAAACATTCTCAAAGTTCTGTGAGTTCAAGGCATTAGTGGAGAAGGAGTCGGGGAACCAGGTGAAATATTTAAGGAGCGATAATGGTGGTGAATACATCTCAAGCGAATTCAAAGACTTCTGTATCAAAGAAGGAATTCAAAGAGAACTCACAGCGCCTCATAACCCACAGTAGAATGGGGTCGCAGAGAGAAAGAACAGAACGATCGTGGGTGTTGCACGAGTGATGTAGCATGACCACAGCCTACCGATGCACTTGTGGGCAGAAGCATGCAACACTGCGGTTTATGTGAAAAACCGTTGTCCTCATAGAGTACTTGGAATGAGTACACCTGGGGAAGCTTTTACTGGTAAGAAGCCTGATATTTCTCATTTAAATATTTTTGGCTCACCTGTGTACATTAATGTGACGAAGGATGCCAAGAAGAAGTTGGAGCCGACTGCAGAAGTTGGGATATTTTTGGGGTACACAGAAACACCCCATAACTATCGTGTCTATTTTTCAAGCAGTCGGATGAATGTTATGCGACAACATATAAAATTCAATGAGGTGAAAGCCATGCAGTTGTTGCTTCATAGGGAACTACACTTGCATGCGGAGGAGGAACTTCTTGTTCCCAAAGATGAGCCTTTGGATGTGGATAAGCCACAGCAGGAGATTCATGGAGTGGAAGAGTCCACTCATGCAGAACCAAACATCAGACAAGGTAGGAAGCGTACCACAGAAGCTGAGAGACTGATGGTGGATGCGGCACAGAATGTAGGAGTCCCTACATCATAGCGCAGATAGAGATAGTCACTTGACCGATATACTGGATACATGGCTCTTATGAGCAAGTGTATTGTCACAGAGCCATCTTCTTTTGAATAAGTAGCACAGGAGCCCACATGGGTAGAAGCCATGGTGGAGGAGTATGACTCCATTGTCTAAAACAGTGCTTGGGAGATTGTTCCAAGGCCAGTGGGAAAATCAGTTGTAGGATCAAGATGGATCTACAAGGTAAAGAAAGATGCTGATGGGAGCGTCAAGAAGTATAAAGCAAGATTTTTTTCCCGAGGCTTCTCACAGATTGAGGGGATTGACTATGATGAAAATTTTGCACCTATTGCATGGTATTCTTCCATACGGACCATCCTTGCTCTCTCAGCACAGATGGGTTAGCACATTCATCAGATGGATGTTAAGACTGCGTTCCTTAATGGGATCATTGAGGAAAAGGTTTACGTTGAGAAAACTGAAGGATTTGAGATCTTCAACAGTGAGTCACATGTGTGCAGACTCAAAAGAGTGCTATATGGGCTGAAACAAGCACCCCATGCTTGGTACACTCATATCGACAGCTATTTCACTGGACTTGGCTTCACCAAGAGTGAGGTAGATGAAAACCTGTACCAAATTGTGGTTGAGGGTAAGATTTTAATCATTGCACTTTATGTTTATGATTTGATACTAACAGGTGATGAGTAGTTGATACACTCATGCAAGGCTAATCTTGCAAAGGAGTTTGAGATGAAGGATTTAGGCCTCCTTCATTATTTCCTTGGATTGGAAATATGGTAGTGGGAAGGTGAACTATTTGTGTCTCAAGGAAAGTATGCCCGGGAGATACTGGAGAAGTTTCACATGCAAGGCTACAAGCCTATCGACACTCCTCTTCCAGGAAATTGGAAGAAAGAGGATGCTACATCGGTAGAGGTAGTGGATGCCACTATTTATCGACAGTTGGTGGGTTCACTCATGTATTTAGTCAATACAAGACTAGACATATGCTATGTGGTGAACCATCTTTCAAAAGCGATGGTTAAGCCTACCAACCTCTTTTGGAAGGCAGGCAAGCATGTCCTGATATATCTCAGGGGCACATTTGAGTATGGTTTATGGTACATATAGACAGATGAGGTGAAGTTTCATGGCTTCACAGATGTAGATTGGGCAGGAAGTCCAACAGACAGAAAGATCACATCAGGAGGGATTTTCAGTATCGGATCTACGACAGTTTCTTGGTACAGGAGGAAACAAATATCCGTGGCACTCAGTTTAGTGGAAGAAGAATACATGGCAGCAAGCTTAGCTACATGTGAGGCTATCTGGATGAGGAATATTCTTCTTGGTTTGTTCGGTTCACATTTAGATCCCATGGTGATTCATTGTGATAATCAGAGTTTCATTAAACTCTTGGTTAATCTTGTGTTTCATGATAGATCTAAACATATTGATATCTGGTATCAACATATCAGAGATTGTGTGCAGCGGAAGATCATGTTGCTTCAATACATTCCTATGGAGGATCAGGATGCAGATATTCTGACGAAGGCGCTCACCAGGAGCAAATTCGAATACCATAGAGGCAAGATCAGGGTGAAGGATAATCCCTATCTTGTTGAGAGGGAGTGTTGAGATTCAACAAGATGATGAACTTAGTGAAAAGAGTCGCCTTCACTTAGTGGGCCCGCAGGCTATTTTTGGCGCAAGTCTATTTTTAGACATGTCAATCATATTTCAGAAGTTATAGGATGCTATTTGTGGATGGTTGATCAAGTTGGAAAAATAGATGAAATTCTATTTTTAGAATATTGGGCGAAGTCTGTTTATAGATCGTCAATCTAAAAATAGATGCATGTCGATTATTATTAGCTTTTAATAATAATCAGACTCTAAAAAACAACTTATTCTCTTGGAGCACTTCAGTTCAGTGCACAGATGTGGCACAACAACTGACAGAAGGAATTACGCTATTCCTGAGGGTTTACTGGAGCTATTGCATGGAGGACGTAGTTATAACTCAAGTGGTAGAGTTATGACACAGTTGGAAGAAGTAGTTATGGAGTTGTATTCAGTTTAACTCAGTTAGACTCAGTTGAGCTAGTTTTATCTAGTCTAACTGATTGATACACTAGTGAGAGTGGAGTTAATTAATTAGTTAATTAATTCATAAATAATAATTCATTAATCAAATGAACAATACATCAGTTAACTACAGTGCATGGCATTTTCAATGGAGACCAGTGGAGAGATAGGTGAAAGGGCAAGATAGACTATCTGCTGTGAATATTAGTGATGCATTGATTGCATCCAACAAACAGTGGAGATGAAAATGAGGATTGCGCAGTTAATCCAAGAGAAATTCGAATTCATTCAGAGCTATTCTTCAGTAGATTTTGCGCAGTGGAGGCAGGCTAGCAGGTGGCAAAGATTGGTGCATGGATTTGCAAGATTGGGTCTGATTAGTGTATGACGATTGTACTGTACTGAGAGCTTGTGATAAGCTTTGTATGTTTGTATGAGATTGTCATATGATCTCCATGTTACATAATATATAGTTGGGATTTTTAGCTTCAGGCTTTCCCAGTTAAAAATTGTGTTATGTGCGATTGAATATTTTTGTTTATGCTTCACATGTGTGTGCAATTAAATTTTCCACAAAATATTAACAAGTGGAATAGATTCAGTATCTTGCATAGAGTTAAATAGTGTGAGATCAGGTGGATCTTGGACATATGCATGCTTAGTGTATATAATTTCTACAAGGTGTGGTTTTGGATCTCACTCTCTATTCTCTCTCTCACACTCTCTTGGACACTTAGAATTTTCTTGGAGAAATTTAGCATTGGATCAAGAAAATAAAAGGAAGTATAAGTAAAGGAAAGGAATGTGAATATCACACAAGGAAAGGTTGTAACAAGAAAGTTTCAACATCAATACTTGTAGGCAACATATTGCATGTATGATTTCCTAGTCTTTTTTACATGCATGGTATGTGCATGTTGGTATTTGGTTCTCTTTTTTTTGGTGGCATGGTTTTTTCTTGTTTTGGTAGTGATTACAAGACTTGGCTTGCTATTTTCAGGCAACCATGGTGTGATGGGATTTTTCTCAGTTTTGAGCCTTGTATTTCCAGAAGGTTTCAGAATCTGAGGCAGAGGTGGTCTCAGGAGCATTCCCAAAGGCCTAGGACTCCCTTGACGAGTAATGGTGCGATACACGGTAAAGCCTGAGGGTGGAGTCTTGGTTAGGGCCTAGTGATTCGGTGTGGATTGCAATAAATCCTAGAGACTTGGAGATAGAATATTTCTCAATGATGATGAAGGAATATGGAGGCATTCGAAGCTCAGCTTGGTTTTGTGATCTCGTAGTCGGTTTTGGTGAGCTCATGGTATGGTGAGGGTGGATGTGGTTCAACCTTTGGATTCCCTTGGTTTTTTTGTATTGGTTTATCCCATGATATCCCACATTCATTCATGTAATATCGCATGGGGGTGATTGGCTAAAAGAAATATTTGGTTCAACCATTTCTATGGTTGGGTGGTACGTGGAAGTCCTGAGCCTAGTTGCATCTTGCTTATGTTTAATGAAATCTAAGTTATCTTTATTTTTATTGGTAAATGTAATTTTTATTATTTAGCTTTAATGGATGTTATATTTTGGTTATTTATATGTTTATATTTTGGTTATAACATGAATATATGACTGGTTTTAGCCACGATTCTTTTCATATTTGTACTTTTAACTGAAAGAATAATGGATGCAAAACCTAATTCATGTTAATACAACTCATGGGAGAGGGCGACGATCCTTCTTGTTAAGTCTCATATGATTTTTGAGTCACTTATGCTCAAACTTGCATTCATGACCTGTAGGTTTCCTATCTACTAAGTGTTTGATAGAGTTTCTGTCCCGGTTGGTGATAGTTAGGTCTAGAACTGGTTTTAGTTTTGGGTTTATAATAATTACATAGTCATGCATTTTATCAGTTCTTAAAGTTATATGGATTTCTAGGTAGAGGCTTAGCCCCAGCGCTGAAAATATGCCTTAAATTTCATAGTCATTGGCACAACACTGAGTAGAGAAGTCCACAGTCGCATTGATGCAGGCCTACGAGAGCGACTGGGGGTTTCCACTCACATGGAGGGATTGGAAAGGGAGTGACTCAGGCTCTATCTAAGTGAAAAGTTAATTTGGATCAAGCGATGGATACATCGAGGGGTTCGGTTACTCCTGCAGGGTCCTATGGCACCTAAGTTAAGTCAATAAGCTCTTTTTTGTCGACTCCATTTTCTTAAGGTCACCTAGGAGGCTGAGTCTTATTGTAACTACCCCTGATCTCATGTTTACCTAGGTAAGCTGGTGAAAGTGGGTAGATATGAGGGGAGATGTATGTTACAGCTAACATAGGATTTGAAAACCCAAAACCTATCTTTTATCTTAGACCCATCAACAATCCACCCAAGAGTTAGAGAAAATGCCATTGTTTGAGTGAGAGGAAGAAAAGTAGAGAGAGGCAATACAAAATTATCTATGAAATAAGTGAGCATGGGACACAAACAAAACTCCCACAACATGAAACTTGTCAAATTTCCAAATTCAATAATATGAAAGGAGATTATATCTATGGATGAAGGCGTTGATGGAACTAGTAGGTGGCCACAAGAGAAATTATTGAGGCATATACCACATCTTTGACCACTTATGTTGTTATTGGATAATAGAGAGAAAGATATAATCATAACTAGACTCCAAAGCAGAACAAAAACAATTACTAAGCCACATAGAGACTATTAACCAAAAGATTAGAACTACAAGAGGAATTAAAATGAACCATTATATCTAAAAAAAAAATTGTAAAAGTTGATAGTTAAGCTTATGAAAATATTGAATATACCCATGATATGATATGTTTTAAAGCATGTATATACATATAACTAACCTACCTACATTAAAGAAATGAATTTGAATGTTAAAGTATTTCATGCATGTGAAGAGTGAGGAGTGAGGAAGCCTAGTGGAAATGGTTGGTGAAGTAGGGATAATTTAAAATTCATTAGGCTTATGATTATGTTTGTACAAGGGTAATATTAATTTTGAGGTCCAAGCTAATCATAAAAACTAGGCATAGGTTTTGTTCGACAACTATTTTTATTATTTCTTGATATCTAATTCATTCCTTTTTAGTGATCATTTATCATTCTATTTATCATAATTTCTCATATAACGTAATCTTATACTTATTTAATTTCTCATATAATGTCATCTTATACAACTTCATGGTATACTTATTTATGCATTTGTGGTTAAATAATGCTTGTTTTTCTTTATTTTTAATAGATTAAATATTGTTATGCATGATTTTACTAATGATAGTTCATGAAGAGATTTGTTATAACAACAATCATAGTTTCAACTTCTAAATTCTCATTCAGATTTGAAATCCAAGCTCTAGCTTAGGGTCAAAGCTTCCAACAAATTCAATGGATAAAAGTGACAGTTCTAAGTTAGATTTTTAGGTAAAATGAAAATAAATCTTAAAATTCCAAAACATGGGTTTTGTGCATAGATGGTCAATTTAGTTTTCACATGTGTGGTTTTCCATAATTTTCTTTGGTTTGAGAGAAACACTTGATATTCCCAGATTTACTATTGGAACTAGTAGTTAATTTTCCTCAAGGACACAATCAAAATCCACTTGCTATTGTTGAAAAGATCATTGAGATGTCATCTTATGTAAATGATCTATTATAGATAATTCAAAATTGTATTGAAAACCATTTTGAATGTGGGCATAAATCATGATGTCCAGTTTAGAAGAGTTAATTGTCATTATCCCTCTTTTCTGTATATTTAAATGAAGCCAAAAATCAATCATTTGACACATGTATATAACCATTTAACCATTAGGAAAAAAACAAAATACCTATATGTATGTTTAAAAAAAATATATTTTTACTTTACAAAATATAAAACAATTTACTCCTAAGACAATTTGTGTATAAATTCAACAAGTAAACTGGTATTTTTACTTTACAGAATATAAAAAATATATACTCATTAAACAAGTAACGTAGAAATTAAACAAGTGAACTTATATTTTACTTGACAATTTACTCATAAAACGACAATTTATGTACCAATTGAACACGTTAATAATTGCGAACATGTTGGAGCAAACAGTCGGTGATTCCTTTTCCAAGCACAGATCACCATCGATTCGCATAGCTAAAACTCATTTACAAACAATTACATTCACCGTAGCCTTCCCGTCTGCTCTTGCACTCTCACACGTGAGTTTTCATGCATGCTTTCCTTGGTCTCGCTGTCGTCTCATTCCAAGTCAACGATAAAGCGATGTGTTATCTCATTCAAAGTTAACGTGATGGAAATCCGACAAATCTCAATCAGCGAATACAATCTTCATATACCTTCCAAATCGTTTCATGCAACAATTGTTTCAATCTGCAAATGGTTTCTCACAATCTTTTCTTGGAAGTTGGAGTTCTGGTGCGATCAAATCCTTCCCTTCCTTTTCTTGGAAGTTGAAAAGTTCCATGCAACGGCATCCCTTCCTTTATTTTCTGTTTACCACCAATTTTTTCCACACGTCTGCCTTCTTCTTAAGAAGGGTATAAGAGTATGAGAGTAGAGCAGTGGTTGAAGGACAATTCACCATGACGACTAGATGGCGTCCAACTGGAGAACGAATAGCCTTATTGAAAGCCATATTCAGTGAAGGTCTCCACCGTCCCAAGCGTCATGAAATAGAGCAGATAACCAGTAGACTGCGAATGTATGGAAACATTGAATGTGTATTACTGGTTTCATAATAATACATCTGGCAAAAGGCGTAGACAGAAACTAGAGAGGGCGTCGTCCATCGTTCAGTCCGATAGACCACCTTCCTTGGCAGCTGCATCACTCACAAATGGTAAGCTCTCTAATACATCCTTCAATCTCGCAAACAAAATCAGTAATAGTAGTTTTATATATTCTCATGTTCATTACTTTATCATTGCAATTCATTTGGGTTTACCCTAACACTTTCGACTCTTCGTCACCAGAAATTTGTGAAGAACAATGGCAATCGGCCGTGGTTATTCCTGAGGTAATAATCACATTTAGTTTCCTAATGGTGTACTTTGATTTCGTTACTGATCAATATCCTGAATAGCGATGGATAACTTTTCTTCAATCTACAAATCGGATAATGAGTATTCATAACGTTTGGTTGCTTTGTTTTCAGAGACAAGTTGTGGTGAACGATAACGAACCTCTGACGCTGGAGTTGTTTCCACTCCATCCTACTGGTATGGCCGAACAAAAATATGAAGCACTTAACACATTGGGGTTGCAAAGGTCTGTGTGTAACCCTAATGAACAAAACGATGCAACATCAGGCCAGGGACACGTTCATAAGTTTTTCCATTTCATCTCTCAGCATCCCGGCAAGTAGTTATTTCATCTTTCAAGATAGTAGCATCAGTGGTGGAGCAGGAATAACAATGAACAGAAGCCGTTTTTTGTGTGACGATCTCCATGGCTATTGCTTCTCATTATTATCTGTCTGGTAAAAAATACTGCAGACTTTGGCTTATTTTTCATTTTGAAACTTGTGGAATTTTATTTTGGAGGAATGGTTTTTGTTTTTGAAGTTTGTTGATGTTTAAACCTAAAGGTGTTCCCGTGGACACCATTTTGCTTTTAGGAGGACGCCACGCCTATGCAAGTCTTTGGTAGACGGTTGGGATTTCAATGCCAACTCTTATGTAATTGAAACTATCTTAATATGGAATGGATTTTCTGTGAAATTATGAATAGGTTAAATTACAAATCACGGCAACCCTCGTGTTATTTCAATGTCAAAAGTAAATACAATCTTCCTGTTTTACAAATGGTCTTCTTTTTCGTTTTGAAACTTTTGGAATTTTATTTTGGAGGATTGGTTTATCCTTTTTGAAGTTTGTTGATGGTTAAACCCAAAGCTGTTCTTGGGAAATCCATCGCGCTTTTAACACCAAGCCTATGCACGTCTTCGGTAGCATGCCCGGATTTCATTGCCAACTCTCATGTAACTGAAAGTACGTTAATATGGAGTGGATTGTATTTGAAATATGGTAGTTTAGAAATGGTTTCTTGTTTGTTTATTCTGTTTTCGCTGTTTTACAAATCGATAGCTTCGAAGAGGTGTTAAATATTATATACATATATATTATAAAATTAAATTAGTATTTAGGAATTTGGAGATGGGTATATTTGTTTTTATAGTTCCACTAATACATTGTGGCAGTATATGCCAACTCTTATATTTTGTACTTGCATAATTTCAAAGGTTGACATACACTACCCTAATGCATTAATGGAACTATAGCTCAGAAATATTGATAGCCTTAGGTGAAACAGTTTCTCACATTGATGGGACAGTAAGAAATATTATAAACATGTTGTCTATATAGGCTATTGTGAATGTTAGGTTATGGATATTGTGAATGTTAGTCTATGGATATTATGAATGTGAGTTTATGGATATTCGGTTGTGTGTAGCTTTAATGTTGTTCAACATTTTTGTGAATTTATTACTCATTATTAAGCGTAGATATCTTTAAATAATACCAAAAATATGTCATAATGCTTATAAAAAATTGTTTCATAAGTACCATCCATATTAATATTCAATCATATTAAAACTATAAGTTAACAATAAAATAAAATATATGAAGGTATCAAAATCCATACACAATAAAATATAATATATTAAGATATAAAAAATACTTCAAGGTGGGTCAAGGGCTTGAGCCAAAATAGAAATGAATAGTCAAATTATATGATAACATGATATAAATAGTGAAAACTAAATCCATTGAAATGGATTCTAAATAATAACAATAGAAAAGAATTAAATAATATTTAATGTTGGCTCATAAAAAAATTCAAATATTATATCAACTAAATTTACGGCTGGCTCATAAAAAAACTTTAAATAATTGTATAAATTAACAATTAAAAATCCATTAACCCAACACAATTAGATCATTATTATTCATATTCACTTTATCTTTTCTTATTCGCTTCGTATTCGCTAAGTTGCTGGGATATATTCGATTTTTTGGTTTAATTGCTAGCTTTGTGTTCTCCATTATCTGTTTTTTGATCAGGCTCTACACTTATAAGTAAGTTAGCTACACTGAAACAAATAACTATAATATATTTAAAAAAAACTAACAAACAAATTGATATAAATAATTTAGATTTCAATTTTATTAAAATAAAAAATTAATTCCAAATCGTGTTTCCGTGTTCTAAATCCACTCCCATATCACTAAAAATATGTTAATTATGTTTGTTGGTGACGGTCTGCACTTGTGCGTAAGTTCGCTACACTCAGTAGGAAACAAGCAACTATAATACATTCAAAAAAAACAAACAAACATATTAATATAAATAATTTAGATTTCAATTTTATTAAAATAAAATTTTATTTCCAAATTATACTTCCGTGTTCTAAATTCCTCCCATGTCACTGAAAATATGTGAATGACAATATGTGAATACATATAGGTTTGTTTGTATACAAATGGATTCGTTTACGATTTACTATGATTCTAGGTTTGTTTACGAGTTCGCCTCATTAAACAATTTTCTGTATCTACATTTTCACACGAATCCTCGTCAACCTTTATCTTGTTTGGAATCACAAGTATAAGCGTATTTTCAACATTAAACAATTTTATGTATCTATATTTTCACATGAATCCTCATCAACCTCATCTTGTTTGAAATCACCTTGTTTGAAATCACAAATATAAGCATAAATCAAAAGCCTTTCCAATATGAAATATTAGCTAATTATGCTCGAGAAATTACAACAATTTACTCACTGTACCTTCCAAAGCTTCAGGAACCCTAGTCTCGATTGCTTCTTCCTGCATTACAAAAAAAATAAGAAGAGATGATAGCTAATTATGGTTAATATAATATTAACCAAACCATAAAAACTTTATATTTTAATTTCTACAATATGTATCTTGAAACGTTCAATGTTTTTTTATTTATTTTTCTTCTCAAAGTGTGGAATGGGGAATGGGTAATTGGGAGATAGTTTGAAGGATTTATTAATCATTAGGTTATATTCACTTAACTAAAATATTTGACTTATATCAGATTCATATATTTTATTTACCTACATACAAATTTTAAATTATCTATCTTTTATTATTTATAAATTTAAAATATGAAGAGGTTTATTTAAATAGTTCTTCTAATTCAACAAACTCATCTGTATTTAAATCAACTTATATGAAAAAGTACCATGTTGGTATTAGTTTTTTATTTTAATCAAATTGAAATCAAAATTATTTAATACAATTTGTAAATAAAAATATAGTTAAACTAGAGGTATGGAAAATAAATAAAATTTCTTTTAATATTTATTCCATAAATCTCTTTATATTTACAAAAAATCAAAAAATAGGTTTTATTTGAGTGAATCTTCATGGCCAAATATCACTAATAGTATTAATAAATCTAGTATTCATATTAATATATTATAATATTAATATTATTAAATTTAATAACTTTGGATTAATACTATATTAAATTTTTTATATTATAATATGTATTAACATATCATGATATACACATTAACTCTAGATATATATGGAAGGGAAGAACAAAGACATAGAGTGATAGAGGTGGAGGACTGGAGAGAGAGAGAGAGGTAGAGGAGTGAGAGAGGGTAAGAGATGGAGAGGGAGACAATGATGGAGGTGGGAGAGACAAAAGGATAGATGGAGGGAGATAGTGACAGGATTAGAGGGAAAAGACAGAGAGAGAGAGATGGGGGAAGAGAGAGGGAGGTTGGAGAGAAAGGGACAAAGAAGACGGATGAGAGATATGACTTGAGAGAGAGAGAGGGGAGTAGAGAGGGAGGAATAGAGATATGAAGTTGGAAGTGTAGAGAGGAAGGGAAGAATAAATACATAGATAATGAGAAGTAGAAAGAGAGGATTAAGAAAGGAGAGAGGGAGAGAGAGTGTGTATGTTTGGGGGTGAGATAGAGAGACAAAGGAGAGATGGAAACAAGGGCGCACGAAAAGGACGGAGAGAGGAATATAGTAACAAAGTTGGAAGGTGAAGAGAGAGAGAGATAGGTTGTAGAGAGAGGAACAGAGAGGAAGGAAGAAATATCCGATGTGAGAGACTGGATAGAGGCAGGGTAAGAGAGGTGGAAATGGAGGGGGAGAGAGAGGGAGGAAAGAATAAATACATAGAGAGAAAAAGGTTTAGAGAGAGAGAGAGAGGGAGTGATAAGGAATATGTAGAGAGAGGGAGAGAGCAAATTGAGAGAGAGATAGAAGAAGAATATAAATGGAGGGACAAAGAGATTGATAGATATGGAGTGTAGTGAACTTACTTTACCCTCTAATTAAAAAAATATTATAATTAATTATGGTTAATATATAATTAACCATATATATCTTGAAAAGTTCAATAAATTTTTTTTTTTCTCTCAAAGCAGAATGGGTGATTGGGAGATAGTTTGAAGGCTTAATTAATAATTCTCTGGTTCCATTCACCTGAATAAGATCTTTAACTTATATTACCTTCACAGATTCCATTCACCTAGGTAAAATATTTAAGTTATCTAATTATTATTATGTATAAACAAAATATAAATTTAAGATATGAAGAGGTTTACTAACACCCAAAAAAGAGGTATGGTAAATAAATAAAATCATAGATAAACTAGAGGGATGGTAAGCAAATAAAACATCTTTTTATACTTACTGTAGAGGTATGGTAAATAAATAGAATATAAATAAACTAAAGGTATGGTAAATACATAAAACCTCTTTTAATATTCATTCCACAAACCTCTTTGTATTTACAAAAACTCAAAAAATGGTTCTATTTAGGTGAAGCCTATGGACCAAATAACATGAGACAAATTATTATTAATATCATGGGACAAATACCATCGACCAAAATATTATTAATGCCATGCAAAAAAAAATATTAACCCTAATATTAATATTATTGTTATTTTTAAAGATAATATTCATATTAATGTATTATAATATTAATATTATTAAATTTAATAACTTTGGATTAATACAATATTAAATTTTTTATATTATAATATATATTAATAGATCATGATGTATACATTAACTGTAGATATATATGGGATGGAAGAATAAATACATAGAGTGATAGAGGTGGAGGATTGAGGAGAGGGGGAGAGAGAGAGAGAGACAAATATGGAATTGGGAGATAGATAAGGAGAGAGGGAGAGAGATAGTGAGAGTATTGGAGAAAGAGGAAGGATGGGAGATATAACTTGAGAGAGAGGAGGGGAGAGGGAAGGATAGAGATATCGAGTTGTAAGGGGAGAGAGGGAGGAAATCATTAATACATAGAGAGCGAGACGTGGAGAGAGAGGGAGTGATAAGGGAGAGTGGGAGAGAGAGTGTTTATGTTTGGGGTGAGATAAAAATACAAATAAGGAGAGATGGACTGAAGGGGGGAGAGAAGGAGAGAGAGAAGAATATAGTAACAATGTTTGAAGGTGAAGAGAGAGAAAGAAATGTGGGAAAGAGAGGAAGGAGAGAATAGAAATGCATAGATGGAGAAAGGAGGGGGGAGAGAGAGGGGGGGGAGAGAGGAAGAGAGATAGAAGTGGGGGAGAGTGATAGAAGAGAGGGTGAGAGAGGGAGAGGAGGTTGTGAAAAATAGATAGATTGTTGAAAGAGAGTGTATGTTCTCGTGTGATATAGAGAGAGGGAGGGAGATAGAGATATAGATGGAAGGTGAAGAGAAATAAGATAGATATGGAGACATGGAGGGAGGGATGGAGACATTGATAGATATGGAGAGAGATTTCTAATGCCATTTTCTTACTTGCAATAGATGCATTTATTTGAGTGTAGCTGTTGATTTTTAATCATATTTGAATACTTGCATTAGATGTATTGATTTCAGTGTTGATGTTGTCTGAGTGTTGATGTTGTTTTATAATCTTATTCGATTGCTTGCATTGGATGCATTGATTTCAATGTATATGTTGTTTTTTTATTTGCTATAATTGGATGTATGATCGTACATTAATTTTAAAGTGATTGGATAAATAGTGTGCATTGATTTCAGTGTAAGCACAAAAATTATTGACAATGTACATTGATTTTTTTGTTAGAGTAATTCAACATATTAATATTGGAGCTCAAGAGAGACCAGGCATCATTTTTACTACGACAAATGGAATTAAATATTTAAATGGTTTACAATTAGAACAAATGAGTGGTTTATGATTATGAAAATATGACAAAAATAACAAGGGCGACAATAAGAATAGTAGAAGCAAATATTTTGAGATTTATCACAGTGAATACCATTAGTAATTGACCACATTCTTATTATTCACATTTTCTATCATTCAACAATATTAAATTATTACTTTGCATTTCAAATTTTCATTTCATCATTTTTCATCATTAAAGTTATTAACAATATTTATCATCTCAACAAATTGAGGTAACTAAGAAAATTTAAAATTAAAATAACCTAATAAATCTAAGACATATTTAGCATATTTAAAATGGTTATATTAATATTAGATATATTTACTTATTATTGATAAAATTAATCATAAGTTCGATGGATTTTTCTTGGCCACACTATGACTAAAACCAAACTTCGGATCTATCACCCAGCGGGATCAAATCTCTCGAGGTGCAAACATTTCCTCAAAATTTTCACTCAAAAAAGTGAGTTGCACCTAGAGATATTTGATCTCTCTCTGCCCTTGATAGAACAGGAGTTAAGATGTATCTTCAATAAAATAATGATGAATCTTTATAAATACATTTATTTAATAATAATAAAGGTGTGATAAAATAATAATTTTCTTACGATTTGGAATGTTTGTTAATAAAATAATAAATTACAATAAATTAAATTTTGACTCTATGTTTTACTTGGAAAACAATGGGAATTCTAATAAAAGTTTTTGGAAATCCTCTTATACTAGTTGAGTTGATTTTGGCTAGATTTTTTATAGTGTTGAATTTGTTTTCATTATGAAAAGATCCTTTAAACACTCGTAAAATTAGATTTATGGAATAATTTTTAAGTAAATTTTAGAAAAAAATTAATTGTTTGGGAAACATTAATGCCTCCTTAGAAAACACCTTTTAAAAAAATAATAATTTCCAAATTTAATATTTTAATGACTTTTGTATATTCTAATTAGTCATGGTTTGAATGATAATGCATTAAATATTTTTGGTTGGGGATTTAAATTTTACTATTTTTTTGGATATATACTAATTATTTTTTACTTGGTAATAATATTGAAATGAAGTAATTATTATTATTATTATTAAATACGAAGCACCTATGTAAGTATGTTAATGTGGTAGTTTAGAAAAGGTTTTTTTTTTGTTTGTTTTTTTTTTTTTTAAGGTAGTTTTGCAAATGGATAGCTTCGAAAAGGTGCTACATAGTTATTTAACTCAGCATCCACACGCACTAGTCTATATATTATATTTGGAAATATAAATTAAATATAATATTAATAAGCCTTAATCATTTTTATTGTCTCTTATTTATATATATATATATATATATATATATATATATATATATATATTCTTTATAAAAGTCTGTATTCTTATTTATTATAAAATTAATTTAGTACCTTGGAATTTGGAGAGGGGTACATTTTTTTAGAGGCTCCGTATATTGGGCATACTTGTTTCAAGAAAAAAATAGTACCTCTAAATTTGGAGATTAGTAGATTTGTGATTTTTTTTCAATGGGGTAGCTTGTTGGGGCACTCTTGTTTCAAGACAATATGGTTTAGGTGCTCCACTAATGCATTGTGACATTATATGTTAGATGTTATATTTTGTACTTGCATAATTTCAAGGGTAGTATTGGGTTGACATATACTACCCTAGTGTATTAATGGAACTATAGCTCGGAATTTGTATTTGCATAATTTCAAGGGTTGACATATACTAGGCTAGTGCATTAATGGAACTATAGCTTAGAAATATTAATAGTCTTAGGTGAAACTGTTTCTCACTTTTATGGGACAGTAACAAATATTATAAACATGTAGTCTAAATAGGTTGTTGTGAATGTTAGTTTAAGGATATTGTGAATGTCAGTTTATATGTTAGTTTATGGATATTGTGAATGTGAGTTTATATGGATATTCCATTATGTGTAGATTTAATGTTCAACATTTTGGTGAATTCATTACTCATTATTAAGGATAGAAATATTTAAATGATCCAAAAATATGTCATAATGCTTATAAAAAATTGTGTCATAATGTTTATAAAGCCATGAATAAATATCATCAATATTAATATTCAATTATCTTAATAATATAAGTTAACAATCAAATAAGATTTATTACGGTATCAAAATCCATACACAATAAAATAAAATATATTAAGATATAAAAAAATTTTCAAGGTGGACCAAGCCCTTCAGTCAAAAGTAGAAATGAATGGTCAACTTATATGATAACATGATAGAAACCGTCAAAACTAAATCCATTGAAATTGATTCTAAATAATAACAATAAAAAATAATTAAATAATCTTTAATATAGGTTGATAAAAAAAAAATTAAATAATTATAAAAAAAATTTAATGTTGCCTCATAAAAAAACTTTAAATTTTATAAATCAATAATTAAAAATGTATTAACCCAAGACAATTCAATCATTATTATTCACATTTACTTTGCTGGTCAAGCTCTGAACTTATAAGTAAAAAATATTCTTCCTTTGTTTCTGCGTAGATGGAATATGTATGTGCAACCAATGTCCGCCTCATTAAACAATTTTCTGTATCTACATTTTCACATGAATCCTCATCAACCTCATCCTGTTTGAAATCACAAGTATAAGCATAAATCAAAAGTCTTTCCAATATGAAATATCGGTGCATAAATCAAAAGCCTTTCGAATATGAAATATTGGCCACTTATGCTTGAGAAATTACAAAACATTTACTCACCGTACCCTCCAAAGCTTCGGGAACATGGTCTAGATTGCTTTTCTCTACATTACAAATTAAAATAAAAAAAATGACAGTTAATTATGGTTAATATAATATTCACCATATATAAAAGTGAAACCGTGAAAATGTTATATTTTAATTTCTACAACATAGATCTTGAAAACTTCAATTTTATTTTTTATTTTTTATTTCTTCTCAAAATAGAATGGGTAATTGGGAAATAGTTTGAAGGTTTCATTAATCAGTCTGAGGTTTTATTCACCAACTACAATGTTTAAATTATATTAGATTCACATATTTCATTCACGTACATGATTTTTTTATTATTATTTATAAACACCATATAAATTTAAAATATTAAGAGATTTACTGGAATAGTTTTTCTAACTCAACAAACTCAATTGTATCCGAACCAACCTATATGTATTCACATTGAATATTGTTAGTGATATGGCATGATTTTAGTATTAATTTTTTTATTTTAATCAAATTGAAATTAAAGTATTTTAATTCAATATATATATAGATTACAGTTTCTTGTTTCTTACAAAGTGTACAGAACTTACTTTACTTCATCCTCATTGTTGGATTGATTCTTTTTATACTTACTGTAGAGGTATGGTAAATAAATAAAAATATAATTAAAATAAAGGAATGGTAAACCCCTTTTTATATGTATTCCATAAACCTCTTTATATTTACAAAAACTGAAAAAAAAAGTTTTATTTAGGTGAATCTTAAGGGCCAAATACCACGTGACAAATTATAATTAACCTTAATATTAATATTAATATAATTATTAAATGTAATATTCATATTAATATATTATAATCTTAATATTATAATAATTAATAGCTTTGAACTAATACTATATTAGTTTGTTATATTATTATATGTATTAATATACCATGATATACACATTAAATCTAGATATATATGGGAGGGAAGAACAAAGACATAGAGTGATAGAGGTGGAGGAATAGAGAGAGAGGGGGGGGTAGAGGTGTGAGAGAGGTAGATAAGGGTAATAGAAGGAGAGGGAGACAATTATGGAGGTGGGAGAGACAAAAGGAGAGAGGGAGGGAGATACGGAGAGGATTGGAGGGAAGGGAGAGGGAGAGGGAGAGATGGGGGAAGAGAGAACGAGGTAGGAGAGAAAGGGAGAGAGAGTAAGGTTGCTAGATATGACTTGAAAGAGAGAAGGGAGTAGAGAGAGAGAGGGATATAAATATGGATTTGGAAGTGTAGAGAGGGAGGGAAGAATAAATAGATGGATAGTGAGAAGGAGAGAGAGAGGGAGTAGCAAAGGAGAGAGGGAGGGAGAGTGTGTCTATTTGGGGGTGAGATAAAGAGACAAAATATAGATTGAGAGAGGGGGGGGGGGGGTGTTAGGGAGACATAGAGGCATATAGTACAAATTTGGAAGGTGAAGAGAGAGAGAGAGAGGTAGGAGAGAGAGGAAGAGAGAGGAAGGAAGAAATATAGGATGTGAGAGAGTGGAGATAGGTAGGGTAAGAGAGGTGGAGATGGAGGTGGAGAGAGAGGGAGGAAAGAATAAATACATAGAGAGATAAATGTCTAGAGAGAGATATGGAGTGATAAGGAATATGTAGAGAGATGGAGAGAGGAAAGATAAAGAGAGATAGAAGCTGAATATAGATGGAGGGACAAAGAAATTGGTAGATATGGAGTGTAGTGAACTTAATTTACCCTCGAATTAAAAAAAGATGATAGTTATTTATGGTTAATATATAATTAACAATATATAAACGTGAAACCATAAAAACCTTTATTTTAATTTCTACAACATAGATCTTGAAAAGCTCAATGTGATTTTGTTTTGTTTGTCTCAGAGTGGAATGGGTAATTGGGAGATAGTTTTAAGGTTTTATAAATAATTCTCCGGTTCCATTCACCTAACTTAAAATATCTAAGTTATCTAATTACTATTGTGTATAAACAAAATATAAATTTAAGATATGAAGAGGTTTACTAACACTCAAAAAAGAGGTATTGTAATTAAATAAAAAGATAAATAAACCAGAGTGATGGTAAACAAATAAAACCTATTTTTATACTCACTCTAGTGGTATGGTAAATAAATAAATATATAAATAAATTAGACTTATGGTAAATAAATAAACTCTCTTTTAATATTTGATTGCTTGCATTGGACACATTGATATTAGTGTAAGAAAAAAATTATTGACAATGTACATTGATTTTTGTGTTATAGTAATTCAACATAATAATATTGGAGAGCAAGAGAGACGAGGTATCATTTTTACTACAACAACTGGAGTTAAATATTTAAATTATTTACCATTATGAAAATATGAATGATTTATGATTATGAAAATATGACAAAACTAACAAGGGTTACAATAAGAATAGTAGAAGAAAATAGTTTGAGATTAATCACAATGAAGAGAATTAGTAATTGACTATATTCTTATTATTCACATTTTCTATCATTCAACAATATTACATTATTACTTTGAATTCAAAATTTTTATTTCATCATTAAATTTAATAACAATATTTATCATCTCAACAAATTAAGGCAACTAAGAAAATTTAAAATTAAAATAAGCTGATAAATCTAAGACATATTTAGCATATTTGAAATGGTTATATTAATATTAGATATATTTACATATTATTGATGAAATTAATCATACATCAAGGGTCTAGAGGGATCAAATCTCTGGAGGTGTAAACATTTTCTCAAATTTTTCCGTCAAAAAAGAGCCTAGAGATATTTGATACCTCTAGGCCTTTGGCCCTTTAAGATGAACCTTTAATAAAATAATGATGAATATTTAGAAATTTATTTATTTAATAATAATAAATGTGTTATAAAATAATAATTTTTTGATGAATTGGAATGTTTGTTAATAAAATAATAAATTACAATAAATTAAATTTTCACTTTATGTTTTGCTTGGAAAACAATGGGAATTCTAACAAAAGTTTTTGGAAATCCTGTTATACTAGTTGAGTTGATTTTGCTAAAAAATTTATAGTGTCAAATCTATTTCCATTATGAAAATACCCTTTAAACACTCTTAAAATTGGATTTATGGAATAATTTCTAAGTAAATTTTGGAACAAAATTAATTGTTTCTACAAAATCAATACCTCCTTAGACAACTCTTTTTATAAAAATAATAATTTCCAAATTTAATATTTTAATGGGTTTTGTATATTCTAATTAGCCATGGTTTGAATGATAATGCATTAAAGTTTTTAGGTTGGGAATTTAAATTTTACTAGTGAAATTGTGAGATTAGTTTTTTTTTTATATATATTAATTATTTTTTACTTAGTGATAATATTCAAATGAAGTAATTATGAAGTAATTATTATTATTATTATCATTATTAAATATTTATAAAATTAATATACAACTTAAGTGAATTCAATGGTTAAGAATAGGTATTTTTTGCTAGACTTAGTGAATCCTTGCACGGAGGTGGGTGTTCTTTTCTGACAAACAAAGGGGTCTCATACACCAATTTCCTGTCTAGCTTCATCTAACAAGTAATCGTTGCGGGGAGGTGTATCCCTTGTGCCACAAACAAGGGTGTCTCATACACCAATTTCGTGGCTGCCTTAACCTTAAAATTGTATGATAATAATAGTAATATAATATTACTTTGGTTTTTATAATAATAATAATAATAATAAAATATTACTTGGGTTTTGTTGTGGACTTGAAAATTTTATTAAAAATGATCACTATGGATGAAAGTATGTAAGAAAATTCTTCAAATTCTGACAAATTTTTTTATTTATAATAATATAAAAAATTCAATTGTTTTATTTTTAAGTTAAAATTTTATATATATATATATATATATATATATATATATATACATACATATTAAAAGTAGTCACTTTAAATTATGACAAGTGAGGATTATAGAGAATTTTTTTTCTAAGACTAGTAACATAACTTAAGAGTCTTCACGTTACTAATACCTCTATTAACTAGATCATCTTGTAAATATAAATTTATAGAAACAAGTTGGCTATGTCATACCTTGATGCTAGTGCTATAACCAAAAAATTTAGGGAGTTAGAACAACTAATGGACATAATCTCCACACATCCATGCTAGATGGTCACTTCACTCATCCGAAGAGAAGGAGATGTTCATTGATATCCGGCCTAGAATGGTTAGCTTATACTCTATATTGTCAATTTTTACCTTTAGCTTTGTCAATCTAATAAAATTCTCAGTTCTCCTATACCTCCCTATTCCATTTTGAATATTCAAATGACTTTTAACATTGTTCCATATTTAATTATATTATATTCATATATTAGTTATATTAATGTTTAATAAAAATCATTAATTATTAATAAAATTCGATTAATTTTAATGCTCACAACCTACACCTTTTTTTATAAGGTGGTAGGAACATTACATTAAATAACATCAAAATGATGCTTACTAGCCCGCCACAAGAGAAACTGAAGTAGATGCATAACATTATGGCTTTTTCCTTCATGAAATTTTAGAAAGTGATAAAAAAAAAAATATTTCAAGCTTGAGAGCCTATTCTATCATCATTTACCACCGAAACTAGTATGTTGTCAACATGGAAAATTTTAGGGGCTAATATTCACAAGTGGGCTAATTTTCCATATTTTTTCCAAAAACAATATTTGCCAATTTCCATTTTTTATAAAAATAATTTGCCCAAATTTCACAACAAAAAATTAATTTTCCTTAAAAATCGGCAACACCATATAGAGAGTATGTATAAAACAAAAATAAAATCGAATACTTTTACAAATACATCAACAAACATTTTATAGTTTTCATATTAGGGACTAGTGATATTTTCCAATGCTTTTAAACTTTAAGATAGTTTTCCATCCTTAAAATTTTCCCTAGTTGTCAATTTACATAAGCTAAAATTATTCAATATGGGAGTCCACCTAGATTGTAACATGTGGGCCTACATCCTCATCAAAACCTATGAATTACATGTCAGAAAGCGGTCCTACAATTTTTTTCATTTTGATATCCAATTTTCTATTTTTTCTCTGCATCTCATCCATGCATAGAATAATATCCTTTTTCTCCTTGAATCAATCTACCAACAGCTTGCCCATTATGGCTTTTACTTGCTAATAAATATCCAATATGTACATTTAGATGGTGTTCCTACACCTTGTGTTTCATATGTCTGGAACCAAATTTCCAATTTTCTCTGACACCTCTTCATTGGAATGAATCATCTTTGAATTCTTGCTCCCCTCTTAACAACCTAAATTTATGTTTCAATCATTGGATGGGTATTACTATAATAAACTTGTGTTGAGAAATCAAATTTTAATTGTACACAAAAGCTGATGTGTTACACAGTAATTTGTCACCGTCCCTACCATTCCCCGTCCCGCACAATGGAGGACCCATTCTGTGACCTGTGAACATTGGCATGCCTTGAAAACATCATCAATGCATTCCTCTAAGCATGAGCTTTATTTTCCCTTGAGACATCTCCTTGCAAAAATCATGAAAAACATCCCTTTTGGCATTGGCGCGGGCAGGCAGTTCAGTACTCGCGCCAATGGGGAAAATCCTGCAAAGAGGTCGCGCCACCTGGCGCTCTGTCATAGAGCAGCAGTCGCGCCACCCATTTTAGGGACTGTTTTTTAAATAAAGATGACGGAAGTTGAGTTCCAACAAACTCAGGAACCATTGCCTATCTTGAGTTGGGAGGTTTGGCTGCGGGAGTTCTATGGAAGGGAAGTGGTTTTGCCACCTCCCATGGAACCTTCCTTGTTGATAGGGCCAATCCCATAATAATAGGGATCCCAACTCCCTCCTTCCCCATCTATAAAATCCTGCTCAAATCCATGGCAAGCTAGTCTTGAAGTGCCTAAGCTCTGAATCTCCATATTCCCAAGAGCCTTTGTGTTGTAAAGAACCCTCTCTTTCCCTTAAGGCTGACTCAAGTAAGGAGACCATTGTCACGAGACTCTGGAGAGGTTTTCCCTTTCCTTGGAGAACTTTGTGAGACGTGGGACTCGACTGAGCCGTCGAAGGAGAGGAATACTCGAGAACTTGGTTGTAATCTCTCTTCGCTGGTTATTTAATAGATGATTATGATTATGGTTCCACTGTTTTCCATCATGTTAATGTGAGTAAGGTCCTTCATTTGATGTTTAGTTACGTATGCTGGTTCCTATGCTTGTATCTGTTCGTTTCTTCTATGTGCAGGTGTTCATCCGCGGAGATCGTGGAGGAATTGTGATCTTCCGAGGCTGAGGAACAGGGACGCTTCTTCTTCGGATCATAGCGTTGGAATCCAGGTAGGCTTCTATTCCTAGTCTTTTAATTCGTAACTAGGAGCTTGCGTCATAACATTGTTTGATTGTTGCTAGACCCCTGCTGGGCTAGTAGGGATCGCCTCTGTCCGCAGAGGGGATTTACCTCCTCAACAAATTGACGACTCCGCTGGGGATCCAGCTTGTTGTTTGATTTGTAAACTATAGACGGAGCCTAAAGTACAGCTAGATAGCCTTCGAAACGCTTTTGCCCTGCATTAGCGGAGTAGATCAACGCTACTTCAGTCAATCTCCGGTTTGGTTTACGGACTGAACAACTTGGAGTCTTTGTCTTGCCTTGCCGTTTGTATCTTGCTTTTCCTTGCTTGATGAACCTTCTGGGTTGGGCTCTTTGTTTGTTTTTGCTTCTTGGATTGCTTAGCTTGCATTGGTCTGTTTCTGGAGTAGCTTGTTTTTAATTTTTGGCTGAGAAACTCGACTGGCGCGGTTTTTAACCCGACAGTCGCACCAATTGGCACATGTTGCCTTTGTCCAGCCCGCGCCAATTGCTTTTTGGCGCCAGTTTCACACTTACAGTCACGCCACCCCTGTAAGTTTTTTGAGTTTTCTCATTTTTGAGCTCTCTGAATTTGATCAGTGTTTTTCTTCTTGATTTTCCGACTGCCTGAGTGTGTTGGAGTCCTGTTTGACTGGGAATTCACCTCTGTCCTTTGGTTGTTTGCTTATATCTAACGATTTCACGTTTTAAGCCCTAGGGCATCTAGTGGCTTAGTGTATCGAGCCCTCCTTGGGAGTTTTGGTGTTTTGATTGTCCTGTCGACTATCTGATTGATTCTCCACATTCTCTAAACAGTTGTTCATTGTTTTGTTGCGATTTTTAGGTGATTATTCATTCCTTCATTCGAAATTTGTTTGGTCTTGCCTTGGACCTAGATCACATGGTCCATTGGAAGCTTTCGAGTCTTTTCTTTGCTTTGAGAGGCTTTGGTCGATTTGGGGATCTGATTGCTTGTGTTGTTGAGTGAAATTTGTTTGTTTCGCCCCCTTGGAAATCATTTCTCAAGTTGGTCTGTTTGTTTTCAAGATTGTTTAGTGCATATTGGCTCTTAAACATTGAAAATCAAAAAAAAAATCTCTTTTGCTTTTGTTAATTAGTGCAAATTGTGATCTTTTCCATATCGCTGGTGATTAGTGTTTTGAATGAAAAGTTTTCAATTGCATTAGTTGCATTAGAGATCTCACTGTTTGTTTTCCGTTCATTTCGTTTGTGTAAAAGCTCTCAACTCTTCTCTAACTAGTTTTCATCGAACAAAATGTTGCACTGTGGCATATAGCTTTGCATTTAGGAGTCTTTCGAGACACTACATATGATAGGGCCTCAAAATTGAAACTTAATTGAAGATCAACTGTAAAATTTATTTCAATTAACCTAAGGCAGCATTGGAACTTAACGAAACATATTTAGAAGGTCTAGGCTAGAGACGTGTTCCGACGTCGTTAAACCTAGCAGCTGTCATTCGCCTGTTGGCTTTAGACAGCGCTAGTACGGACTTGCGCTCCCCATACCGTCGCGTATATAAAGGGAGACCCCTATAGGTTTTCAATCCTTTATCCACAGGAAGCCGAGTCTGCCGCCGTATACCCGTGATACACCGAACACAGCATTCAGGGAGACTACCTGCACGTACGGAAGTCCTTGGTCGATTTCTGTTTCATTTTTGAAACCAAGGTGTATATTGCAGTTCACGGATATTTGGTACACCCTTTGTCCCTAGTTTTTCCTGAGCAGTCATTTGGTCTTTTCTGACTCCCTAAACTTGAAAAGACCATCAAGCGCTTGTCCTTTCACGCTTGTGTCAACTCTGAAAGAGATAGAGTCATCTTTTTATCGTTTCTCGACTCTTGAAACATGAAACGGTAGAATTTCTTACTTTCCAATGTGGTAAAATTAATCGCCCACGATTTCACACCTATTTAGACATTGCTTGTTGACCGTTTTGATCGTGTGTCTTAACTCATTTTCAGCCCGTGTGTGTGTTTGCTCTTTTCTTCTAGTCTTTTGCCACGGTGGCGGAACCATCGGTTTCGTCTACTGGTAGTCCTTACACGGACGATTCTTCAGAAGCTTTTGAGCCTTCTGTTGAACCACAGCAGCCTGTTGTTTCCGAGTTTCCTGACGGGGGACCGGTTCTCGCCGAGAAACCCTTTGGAGGACCAGTTGAGTTCAATTGGCCCTTTTCGGACCCTGTGTCTGAATTGAGATTAGGAGCTGATTTCCTTTCTCTTACATCGGGTTCACCATTTGTTGCTGCTGTTTTTCCTCCTAGTCCTCGCCGTCTTTTGCGTGATTTGACGGCAGGATCAACCATGAGTGATTCTGGTGAGGAAATTCCGGTGTCTGATGACTATCAGCGCATCCCTCGTAGATTGTTTGAGGGAGACGACTCTGAGCTGGCTACCATGTCGTCAGCCAATCCTTCTTTACCACAGGGATACAGATCTCTGGGTCAGATCATTTCAGCTGCAACCTCTATGGGGATATCATCTCCCACTTCGAGACCAGTTGTCACTACACCCGGGGTGTCCCCTTCGACGCCCGTCACTTCTGTTCCCGTTCGGCCCACTGTTTGTGTGGCTGCGTCTTCTTCTGTTGTCTCAGCATCTGCTACCAGGGCTGGGCCAACTCCTGAAGACGTTTACCTAGCTACTGCTATATCGGAGAATATCTCTCCGGAGGAGTATCGGTTGTTTTTGCAACAGCCGAACGCTGGAGCTGGACAAGTTCCCCAAGATCCTTATCGATCCTTCTTTTTGCACTATGCATAGGATGGCACTCCCGTGTATGCGTTCCCAGGTCAGTTTGACGAGCACGGGGAGGTTTTGCGCCTTCCTGCTCCTGAGGCTTATCTGTATGCTCAAGGTTTACCGTACAACCAGGCTTACAACCCGCAGGGACAACCCTTCCAGGGCCAACCTGCGGGCCAACCTGGCTATTTGTATGACCCACAGGGACAACCCATCCAAGGCTACCCTGCGGGCCAGCAAGGGCCATTGTACAATCCGCAAGGACCATATTATAGCCCTGCTGGTCAACCTGCTCAACCTCAGCTAGGGTATCAACCGGGACAAGCCTATGGTCCTGGGGGGCAAATCCAGCCTTCTTTACCAATGCAACCGCAATATCCTGCCGTTTCTAACGTTGCATATCAGCCAGGACCACCCTATGGTTCTGCTTCAGGTCAAACTGGTTTCCAGCAAGCACCTGGTCCTGTTCCTCCACCAGGGCATACGGCTCATCCGGTACAGCCCGGTGTCCCACCTCCAGGCCAGCCGACCCATCCGGCACAACCTGGGGCTCACTTACAACCAGGTCAGCCTGCGCAACCAACACCACCTGGTCACCCGGGCTAGCCTGGTCATTCAGGCCAGCCCCCTCACTCGGGTCAACCTGTTCATTCAGGGCAGCCCTCTCATTCCATTCACTCTGCTCAACAGCCTGCTCATTCAATGCCGCAGCCAAATCAACAGCTGCGCCCTACGTACCAGGCTCCGCAGGGTTCCACTTATCAGCAGCCTACTCATCCTCAGAGTGGTTATTATCCTCATGGTCAGTCTCAACCGAACTATAACCACCCTGGAGGCTCTCAGTATTATCCTCCTCCACCCGGTTCTACCTACGCTCAGCAGCCAAATCCAAACGCTGCTTATACAGGGCAGACACCTAATCAGGGCCCCAACCCTGGTTATCAAGCCCCGCACTATGGTTACCAGCAGCCAAATTAGTCTGGTTATACGAACTATGCCCCCTACGGTCAGAATCCTGCGGGACAGAACCCATGGGGGCAGGGATATTCACAACCATCGTGGAGAATGGGTACTGGACCTTATCCTGGGATTGGCATGGCAGTTAACCCTCCATTGCCGTTCCTGGCTACCTTGGAACTGCCGGACGCTTCAAAGTTGACCAATGATCCGATTACAGATAATCCATATTGGCCTCTGGTTCCCACCAAGATACCAGGTGATTGTCCCAAGTTTGAGGGCAAAGCTGGCGAAGACCCCCAGGCGCATGTGATGACGTATCACCTCTGGTGTTCGTCTAACTCTTGGGTTGACGATTCGATTCGTTTGCATCTTTTCCAGCGTACTTTAACAGGAGCTGCTGCTAAGTGGTACATAGAGCTATCCCGTGGTATTTTTCAGGATTTCAATTCGTTGGCTATGGCTTTCCTCACGCACTTCCAGTTACCGGTCCGGTATGAGGCCGGGACGCACCTCCTGACTTCTCTGAAGCAGGACAAGGCCACTCACATCTCAGATCACATTCATGAGTGGCGGCACCGTCGTCGACTGATCAAGTTTCACATACCTGATCAGATTTTGACTCAATGGTTCACCACCTCCTTTGTGAATAAAATCGCTCAGCATATCGCGATGGGAGCGTGTGTGACGGAGGAACAAGCTATCGCACGTGCCCAATACCTGGATCTTGTCTATTCGCAGTCTGGCACACTTTATGACATCTTGACTGATGCTCCACGGCCCAGAACCACTAATGCTCCGCCCACCCCTACGGTGGATGGTGTCATTGGTTCCGTTTCTCAAAATTCGAAGCAGTCTTCAAATGGGAAGCAGAAGGCTAATTCTTCCAACAATACCTCTGCTAATTCCCCCTCATCCGATTCTGGTAAAACCGCGGAGGTGAATGCCGTCCAGGCCAATCCTACAGACAAATCCTCCAAGGGGAAGAAGAAGGGCAAAGGAAAATCAAAATCTGATGCCCCGAAACCAGAATCTAAATCTCGGACTGAGGATGGCTCCCAACGTAGGCCGAAATTCCCTTGCCTCATCTGTGAAGGTGACCATTACACTAAGTATTGTCCACAGCCGATCGGGGGTTGATGCTTCTTAAAAGGTTACAAGGGACTACGGCTATTTTAAAAGAGCCATTTCCATCTCGAGAAGACCCCCGAGATGGTCGAACGGGCGTCTCCTCTGCCGTTTGGGTCTCGGGTTTCATGATGAAGACTAATGCACCTATCACTATCGCTCGCGATCGAGGGATTACGGTGAACCGCGGCGGGCCCGGGGGGAAGGCGGTTGCGGAAGGGCGCCTCCCCACCTGCCTCCCCGTCCATTCAGTGAGGAAGCCGACTCCCGAACCGTTGTGAAACCACCTCCCAGGGGTTTCTTCGAAGATCCTCTTCTGATCAAATGATCGTGCGCTCAACATTACGGTATTGTTGAGGATCTGGCACAGGCACCATGCGCTATGTCTGCACTCGAGGTTCTTCAAAGTTGTCCTTCACAACGGAAGGCTTTACTGTCTGCAATCGGTGGTATCGATCCCGCCGACTCGAGCCTTCTCACTTTCGATCTGGAGAATTTTACTCCCCGGCTTCCACATCAAATCGCTTTGGTCATTCAAGTCGGGATTAACGGTCTGAACATTCATAGGGCCGTCATAGATGAGGGTGCATCTACCTGCGTTATGTCCTCAGCTTGCTGGAAGGCCATCGGCTCTCCGGCCCTGTCGTCATCTCCCAATGCCCTTGAGGCATTTGATGGTCGGGAATCTAAACCCCTGGGCGTTCTCGAGAGTCTAGCGATCACATTACAGGGAAAAACTGTCAACGTAGAAGTGGAAGTGGTTGACGCTAAACTCAACTAAAATATACTTCTTGGCCGCAGCTGGACCCATGCCATGCTCTGCGTGCCGTCTACCGTCTTTCGATTCATTAAGTTCCCTCACGAGGGCAAGATTGTCACGGTAGATCAGTTGTCATTTTTTACCTCTAGCTCTGAGAACAACGTGCCATACGTGGATCAAATTCCGAATTCCCCAGACAGCATAGGACCTGGTCTTTTCAAAGACCCAGTCCTCATGGGTATATTCCCCGCACCGCCACCGAATACCGCTCAAGTCAACATGTTGTCCAGGACTGATGACCCCTGGCTTATTCCTACACCTGAGCAGGTATATGAGTTTGGATAATCCATGCCTTTAACGCCAGTAGAGATCAGCTACTGTGAGATTGTTGCTGCATCGGACCCTCCACCTCCTCGGCATGCTCCGATGAGCATGGCTCTCGACGTCTACTCGCAATCCCCCTGGCTTGGTCAGGCTGATTCACCTGATCCTCTTAGAGAGACTTTTCCTTCAGATGAGGCTATCATTGAAACTATGTCTCTTGAGGAGCTGCCCTGGGGCGATGGAAATCATCGCTCCTCGTTTATACCCAGCTTGGGGGCAATGACTGATTGTCTGGAGCGTTATGCTACTCAGGTTCCTTCCCCTCCTCTTCAAACACCGATCTTAATGCACGAGGTCTTTTCGGAGGGTAATATGAGTAACATTACTCAAACTGTTCCAATCAACATCTCCGTTAAACCGGGGATTGTTGAGAACATTCATGTGGGTGTGACTTGTTCTCCCGAGGAGATTCAAGTCTATATTGAGCTTTTCAAAGAATTTAGAGATGTTTTCGCATGGTCTTACGAGGAAATGCCGGGAATTGATCCTAGTATTGTCGTGCACGAGATTCCAACCTATCCAGGTGCGAAACCCGTGCACCAACGCTTGCGTCCCATGCATCCTCGGAAAGCCGCCGCTATCAAGGCAGAAGTTGAAAAACTTCTGAACGCGAGGTTTATTTATCCTATCCCCCTTACAGAATGGGTGTCCAATATCGTCCCTGTCGATAAAAAGCAGGGTACCATTCGAGTCTGTGTAGATTATCGCGATATCAATCGCGCCTGTCCTAAGGATAATTATCCCACTCCGTTTATCGACCAAATTATCGACGATTGCGCCGGGAGTGAGATCTATTCCTTAATGGACGGTTTCTCAGGCTACAACCAGATCAATATTGCACCTGAGGATCAACATAAGACCACATTCATCTGTCCGTGGGGCACTTTCGCGTACAAAAAACTCCCGTTCGGCTTAAAAAACGCTGGGGCCACGTTTCAGCGTGCGATGTCCTACGCTTTTCATGATATTCACCATATCGTCCAGCCTTATCTGGACGACTTGCCAGCCCATTCGGGTAAGCGAGAGGACCATCCTGAGCATCTCCGCCAGATATTCCTTCGTTGCAGACGCTACAATATCAGGCTCAACCCTCATAAGTGCGTCTTCTGCATTGATTCTGGCCGTCTTTTAGGCTTTATAGTCTCGAAAGACGGAATTCGCCTCGACCCTCTAAAGGTTGAGGCCATCGTAAATCTCCCATCACCCTCCTCCCTGTATCAGTTACAGAGTCTACAAGGGAAAGCGAATTTTCTTAGGCGCTTTATCCCGAATTACGCCGAGGTGGCCAAAGGATTCACTCGTTTGTTAAAGCAGAATGTTCCCTTTCATTGGGATGAAATTGCTCAAGAATCCTTTGAGAAGCTGAAGACATTGCTTGTCAATGCTCCGTTGCTTCGTCCTCCGGACTACCACCGCGACTTTACTTTGTATCTAGCCGCCGCATTTAGCACCATCGCCATGGTCTTGGTGCAGGATGACGAGAACGGTGATGAACATGTTGTTTATTACCTATCTCGGAACCTTCTCGACCCGGAAACGCGTTACGCACATGTTGAGAAGTTGGCCTTAGCAGCCGTACACGCTGTACAGCGCTTTCGCCATTACATCCTTTTGCGCACGATAACGGTGGTTTCAGACTGCAACCCCATGACATATATTCTTTCTAGACAATTGCTGGGGGGCAAGTACTCCAAATGGATCGTCATCCTGCAGGAGTTTGATTTGGAGTTCACCACTGCCAAGTCAACTAAATCACTGGTCTTCGCGGATTTGATATGTTCTCTCCCTACAAACTCTCTTCCTGAACACTCTGAAGATCATATTCCAGACGAAACGTTGTTTCTTATCGATACTCGTGATCCTTGGTACGGGGACATCATAGTGTATCTTCAGACCGCGACATTCCGGTCTGAGTTGGATAAAGCTGCACTCCGTCGGATTCGGCACCAGTCCCAACCCTACCGCATAGTAGGAGATACCTTATATCGTATTGGAGTAGATTCGGTGCTCCGACGATGCCTTACCTTGGAAGAGGCTGAGAAAGTCTTAAATGACTGTCACAGTGGCGCCTGTGGCGGACATATGTCCGGGTATGCTACTGCCCAGAAGATACTGCGGGCAGGTTATTTCTGGCCTTCCATATTCAAGGATTGTATCACTGCAGTCCGTAAATGTCATCCATGCCAAATTTTTCAGCGCAAGATGCGCGCGCCGCCATTTCCATTGCATCCCGTTATTACCGTCGGCCCTTTTGCGAAATGGGGCGTGGATTTTATGACGTGTAACCCTCACTCGGCCGGGGGGCATGCGTATATCATTGTCGCCGTCGACTACTTCACTAAGTGGGCCAAGGCGATGCCTACACTAGCTGCTGACGGGAAAACGGCTGCTTCATTTATATTCAACCACGTTATTGCACGGTTTGAGGTTCCTCAAGCCATCGTCACTGATCACGGTACTCATTTCCGCGATTACATGATGACGGAGCTGACTTCAACGTTGGGCTTGCGTCACGACATCTCAACACCATACTACCCTCAAGCGAATGGTTAGGTTGAAGCGGTGAACAAGGTTTTGGTCACTATGCTTCAGCGAACAGTTGGGATTCATAAATCCAATTGGCATCTCCAACTGTTCTCAGCTCTCTGGGCATACCGAACATCTGCTAAGAGTGCAACCGGGTTCACACCATTCCAATTGGTGTACGGTCTGGAAGCTACTCTGCCGGTTGAATGTGAAATTCCTTCGCTTAAATTAGCTGTGGAGCTCTTACCGAATACCTCTCCTGAGGAAGAACGTCTTCTGTATCTCGAACGGTTGGATGAAACCCGTCGACTAGCTACTTTGATCATCGAAGCACAAAAGAAGAGGGTCAAATCTCATTTTGATCAAACTGTTTCTCCCCGTTCTTTCATCGAAGGAGACCTCGTTCTCTTGTATGATCAGGCACATGATAAGCTTGGAGCCGGTAAACTCCAGCCTATGTGGCACGGTCCCTATATAGTAAAGCGCATTTTGAAAAATGGGGCCTACGAGCTTATAGACTACGAAGGAGTTCCGCTGGCGCAGCCCAGAAATGGGTTGTACCTTAAAAAGTACTACGCCTGAAGTGATTTCTTGGTGTGGTGTGTGTACATAGGTGTGTGATTGTCATTTGTGTGCATAGTGTGGTGTGCTTTGTAAACATCTTTCTGCTGATCGGGTCTTCTTGGTTGTGCAGATGTCTATTCATCCATTTGTTGGTTTCGCGGATGGTGCCTCCCGCAGTACCAGGAATCTGTCTTCCGCAGCCTGGGTAATCTACGATCCTGCTGGTGAGTTGATTGACCTGCAAGGTGTGTGTTTAGGACGTACCACGAACAATATCACGGAATATAGCGCCGTGTTGGAATTATTAACCGAGGCAGTAAACCTTGGTATCCGTGAATTGCTCGTGTACCTAGATTCACAACTTGTCGTATTACAGCTGAACGGACACTATTCGGTAAGGAACCCGTCCATCTTACGTCTGTATTTGCGTATTCGATTACTGGAATGGAATTTTGACTACATTACATATCATCATATACCCAGGCATTTGAATACATTAACAGATGTAGTAGCAAATTTGGTATTAGACAGACATTTGCGCAATTTATAAATCATCATCACATGTAAAGAAAGACTCATCCAGAAATAGATATGTATATATATAGATATCGAAATGTTTACATAGAGTGTGTCACATAAAACTCAAAAAATATACATAATCGTCTTGGTACATCCAGAGACGCTACGTCTCTCAAAAATAGGTGTGGTATAAATCCTAAGGACTAATCCGCATGGTGCTCATGATAGCACGTGACTGCACGCACTAGGCGCCTCAGGATTCGGTGGATCCGACTCGGAACTCCCACCATGTGGCGCTGGTATGCCATCGGTACGTCTGCTAGCCGGGCATAGTCTGGGATCCTGTGGGCAATCCCCTCGAGGTTCTGGATCAGTTCATCTCCTCCGGTGCCTTCCCCCTGAATCTCAGGGGCGAGTTGTGTTCTCCGGGAGATTGGAGACATCCCGGCTAGTCTCTCAGGTCCTACATCTGCATGCATATATAATTGTGTTAAGACGAATGTGTATTAACAAAAAAACATATAAACATAAAATCAAAAAATATGAGGTCTTACCCAGCTCCTCGTCCCAGTCATCTCCTTCTGGTAATGGGAGAGCTGGGTCCCCAGTAAAGTCAGTTCCCGAATAGGGCCAGTCTTCCACGACGATCAGCTGGCACCGTAACCACCTAAAGAACTCTGGCCTCCAGGACATCTATTGGCCACCTCCAGATCTGGGCATCAGTGCTGCCCAGCGAACCATTCATGGCTCTCGTGGTATCGGACTCGCCACTGCGGCTCCTTGGCCCTGGAAGATTGGTATGCGTTCTAGAATGAACGATACCAAGATGGAACCATAACCGAACTATTTCAGTTTCCCCTGTTTGCACCTTCTGAGCTGCCTTTTCATATTGATAGTTACTGCTTCTGCCTAGTTGAACAGTAAGGGACTCATGCATTCTGAGGCCAGCAGGAATTGGGTCTTCATGGCCTCGTGCAGAGCTTGCGACCCAGCAGCCCGCGTAATGGTATGGAGAACCACTCTCAGTGCCAGATCAGGGACGGTGTGGATATCCACCTTCTTGCTTCCTGATCCTGTTTGTGCCCCTCGACACACCCGTGCCATTACTTCTTCCATATTTTCCCCAGATGGTCTGCTTCCAGTCAGTACAGGGATTGGACCTCTTCGGGACAATCCAGTGATGAAATAAACGTCATTGACCTCCAGTTCTAACACCTGGTCTCGTAACCTGAACACCTGTTCCTGTTCCTCCCAGATACTGATCAGATACTGGAGGAGCTCGGGCTGAGCTCGTAAACATGGCGTGAGGAAGAACTTTTTCAATCCACAATTTCTAAGCGCATTCATGCAAGCTTGGCTTTGCATGGCCTGTTCATCCTCTTCTCCGTGCTCTCGTTCCTTCCATTCGATTGCCATTTTGGGTGATTTTCTGCATTCACATGGTCAAAAACCCTTAGTTAGATCTTTGATGAGCTCCAAATTCCAAGAAATTTGGTCTAAATGTCGAAATTTTGGGCGGAATTGAAGGTTCGGCCACTGGCGTGGCTGTTTTGCCAACAGTCGCGCCACGTGGCGTGAGCCCTTTGCAAAAAAGAGCTCATTGGCACGGGTCCGTGCCCGATACCCGCGCCAATGGGACAGCTATTAAAAAATGAATGAAAATGAAGAGCACAAGAGCGCCTCTTACCTGTGACAGACGGAAAGCTGAATGGTTAACTGGATTGGTCGCAATCACCGTCAGAAGTTTCTGCTCCAAAAGGACCACTGTTGCTTTCCACAAGGTAAATAGTAAAAAGTAATTTTATTTTTACCAATTAGACATATTTATAACTTTTTCGACGTTAAATGAGTTTTAAAAGTTATTCTTATCAAATATTTGCATATGTTATGTCGAAAATGGATTTTACGCTTGTTTGGTATGTGCAGCAGCAGGTTTTTGCGACTTAAAAGATGGAAACGAGTTGTATTTTATACTTTTTCGGACTCGGTAAATACACGAAAAATTCACTCTGGAGTCATCTTTCAGCTCTTTTTTGACTCTCTAAATATGAAAAGATCACCGAGGCCCTTGTCGTTTTGATCTCGTTAAAATGGACGCGAATCGACATCCACCCAGTATAAGTTTAACCCTTTTTCGGGCTGGGATGGATTGATTACGAAAAAGGAATACCCTAGCCTATTGCGACTAGGAGGCTTTCCCGGATATTGTTTTCTACCTTTTCGGATCTGGGGAACTATTTACGAAAAGGGACCTAAGGAGTTTTCTTTTCCGCTGTCTTTTCAAACTCTCTAAATATGAAAAGATGCCGAGTTCTTCCTTTGTCAGACTCGTTAAACTCTGATGACATCGGATCTAGTCGAAATGACGTTCTCCGAGTTTCTCCTTCCTGGGACTCGTTAAATGCACTAGGATGGATTCGCCCGAAGGGCGGACTTATATCGCAAGCATATGCTATCCCCTTCAAGCTTGTTATTAAAAATAATTGGGGTACTCGCCAGAAATGGTGGGGAAAAATGGAACCATCGTCGTTGTCATCGGCAGTATGTCGCTCTTGAACATGGCACTTGTCTGCATTCGTGTCGGGTTGGGGACATCTCATCTCGTTGCTTCACTTTGCCTCCATGGGTTTGGGTAATCTCTTTTGACCTCTCATCTATTCACTGCCTCGTCGCCATGACCTCTGATCCGTTGATGTCAAATACTGCCAAGTCCATTGTCGTGCCGTTCATGTGTTCAAGAGAAGTTGGCCTCTGCAAATATCAACCTTCCTCTGTTTCTCATACGATCTTGATTCACAACAAAACATCATGTTCCTCTGTCTCGTGTCGATGATGTGGGAATCATTATGGCCCACCTTCGATCAAGGTCACTTCCTGTCGACTTCAACTCATTATCCGAGAAGTTGGTCTAGAGACTCCTGATGGTACCTTGGAGCCTGCATGCCTCAATGGCAGGTTCGTCGCATTCGACGTGAAGTTTACATCATTGACTTCCGATCGAATGATTCTGCGGGTGTTCGACGTCAACTCATTTATTCGCACACCGTAGATTGTACCTGTAGTACCTTGAGGACCATTGTCATTATTGGTGGTTTCTCTCGCGTCTGTTAACAGCTTTCATCATTGGCTGGTAATCAGACGATGTTCCTGCATGTTCGACATCAGATTACATATTCACATGCTTGAACTTGTGCTTAGTTGGGTCGAGATGGAGCGCAAGACCCTGGATTGTGTCTGTTGTAATCCAGGCTGCGATTGTGGATTGTTGTCATTATGTACATGACTCACTGATTGGATGGCTGCGACCATACCTGAGTCTATTTGTTTGATCTTAGTTGGATGGCTGCGCCCATACCTTGGATCCGGATTATAGCATACTCTGTTTCGGATGGCTGCGTCCATACCACTTATACATCATGTACTTGAGATATCAGTTGTATCTTTCTGCGCAGGTTTTCCGATAGCGGGCTTTCGGTTGAACATGTTCTCGTAAAGCATTTCACCCCTCTCCCTCTCGGGCCTCATACTTTAGGGGGCATCTGTTACACAGTAATTTGTCACCGTCCTTACCATTCCCCATCCCGCACAATGGAGGACCCATTCTGTGACCTGTGAAAATTGTCATGCCTTGAAAACATCATCAATGCATCCCTCTGAGCATGAGCTTTATTTGCCCTTGAGACATCTCCTTGCAAAAATCATGAAAAACACCCCTTTTAGCATTGGCGCGGGCAAGCAGTTCAGTACTCGCGCCAATGGGGAAAATCCTGCAAAGAGGTCGCGCCAACTGGCGCTCTGTCATAGAGCCGTAGTCGCGCCACCCAATTTAGGGACTGTTTTTTAAATAAGGATGGCGGAAGTTGAGTTCCAACAAACTCACAAACCATTGCCTATCTTGAGTTGGGAGGTTTGGCTGCGGGATTTCTATGGAAGGGAAGTTGTTTTGCCACCTCCTATGGAACCTTCCTTGTTGATAGGGCCAATCCCATAATAATAGGGATCCCAACTCCTCCTTCTCCATCTATAAAAGCCTGCTCAAATCCATGGCAAGCTAGTCTTGAAGTGCCTAAGCTCTGAATCTCCATATCCCCAAAAGCCTTTGTGTTGTAAAGAATCCTCTCTTTCCCTTAAGGCTGACTCAAGTAAGGAGACCATTGTCACGAGGCTCTGGAGAGGTTTTCCCTTTCTTTGGTGAGCTTTGCGAGACGTGGACGACTGGAGACCCGTCCGAAGGAGACCGCGACGTCAGAACTTGGTTGTAATCTCTCTTCGTTGGTTATTTAATAGATGATTATGATTATGGTTCCACTCTGTTTTCCATCATGTTAATGTGAGTAACGTCCTTTCTAACTGATGTTTAGTTACGTATGCTGGTTTCTATGCTTGTATCTGTTCGTTTCTTCCATGTGAAGGTGTTCATCCGCGGAGATCGTGGAAGGATTGTGATCTACCAAGGCTGAGGAATGGGGACGCTTCTTCTTCAGATCCTAGCGTTGGAATCCAGGTAGGCTTCTATCTCCAGCCTTTTCATTCGTAATTAGGAACTTGCGTCATAACATTGTTTGTTTGTTGCTAGACCCCTGCTGGGCTAGTAGGGATCGCCTCTGTCCGCAGAGGGGATTTACCTCCTCAACACTCCTATATTTTTCAGCAAGTGTAAAACTAGGAGAAGAGCTTCATACTCTGCAATATTGTTTGTACAATTAAAATCCATTTTGTAAGAGTGACCTTCATTGGTGTTGTGTATCCAAACACCTACTCCTGAACCAACTTTTCCACAAGAGCCATCAAAGCTCATGTTCCAAAGAGTTTCAAGTTCAGATTCACCATTATGTTGTTGTCCATGGATACTAGGATTTTTACTGTTATATTCTTTATTTTGTGTTTGGTTTGACTGTTCTGACAGATCTAGCTCTTCCTCTTTTTCAGCTACTTGTTCATTAATGTCATATTCATTGTATAAAATGAATGAATCAAGATCTAAATGGATAGAATAGAGAGGAGTGTTGTTTGGCTTATCTTGGTTGCTTACCATGTATGTCATGTGATATTCTCTATATAGTCTTCTTGTTTGGTTAAATACTGGAATGGTAGCATAGGTTATGTCTATTTGGAGGGTTCCTTGGACTTTGGCTCCCCATGATCTAGATAAGAGCATGCCAAATTTTTGGGGAATTTCAACCACTAAAATATCCATGACTAGGCTCTTTTGTGCCAAATTGACAC